>JABFFF010000233.1:0-52702 GCA_013623665.1 Fusarium sublunatum | reverse complement strand
GTGCTATATTAACTGTAGCTGGAGAATAGGGGGTATATTCTGAAGATGTAAAAAGGCCAAGAATGCCCAGGTCTTTTCGCAAGCTTTAATTCTGTTCTCCATCTTGATATCCACTTGGTAAAGCTTAATCACTTACACCAACCAACATACACCACCACTTACTTATATCTACACTTATATCAACACCACAAAACAACATCATAATGCCTCTCTTTGGATCCTCCCGCCGTGAACCCTCCCCCGAGCCCGTCCGCGAGGAACCCCCCCGCAAGCACGGCCTCTTCGGCTCCCGTCACCAAGAGCCAGCACCCGCCCGCTCCTCCACCCACGGCTCTTCATCCCACCGCCGTTCCTCCTCCAACCGTCACTCACGCGGTTCATCCTCCTACGACCGCCGCTCCTCCACTTCGTCCTCATCTCGGTCTCCCAGCCGCAACCGCGGAAACTTCCTCACCCGTAAGCTCGGTGGTGGACGCTCCGAGCATGACCCCGCTGTTCTCGAGGCCCGCGAGCGTGTTCGCAGCGCCGAGAATGCAGAGCGCGAGGCTGATCGTGCTCTTGAGGAGGCGAGGCTGAGTGTGCGTGAGGCGAGGGAGCATGTCAAGAGGCTTGAGGTTGAGGCCAAGGAGGATTCGAGACGGGCTAAGATGAAGGAGACGCAGGCTAAGGAGATGTCCAAGATGGGACGATCCCTCGGACGTGAGTACTCGCAAGAAGACTTAGAAGAAGTGATACTAACGAGTATAGGCCATGGATATTAAGTTATTTCACAAAAGACTGCCGGCGTTGGAGTGTATGAATAGTTTCATTGCTGTATCATGATTGTACGACATGGAAAAGCAGGAGTACACGACGGGATAAAAAGGGGTTGTAAAGCATCGATTTTAGTATCATTTCATGTTTCGAATACCATTCTGCGTTTCGATAAGCCATATGATGCTTCAAATTAATCGTGTCCCATTTGACAGACCTTACATTAATATGTGCAACTCACCTCAAACAGTTTCATTCAATTCCAGTCAAAGAATATCATCCGCACCGAAAACTGCGAGAGAATACAAGTAGGAGGGGGTTACAAATCTATCCTACATATGGAGTTTTGTTACAAGTTTGTTAGCAAATCCAACATCTGCGTAGCCAACCTCTATAGCATGCCTCCAAAGATGTCCATTCATGCCAGCAACCTGACAGTTCATCCAGAAGCCCGCAGATATACCTATACATCCTACCTCTCTACAAAGCAATACAGATTCGTGAAAAGCTCAAGATTCTTCCATGTCCTGAGCACGAGTCACTCCGGCCACAGCCCGATGGTTGGTGCCTCCGATTCCCGCTCCGCACTCCGGGCAGCGAGCTCGTTCCATGGGCATACCGCACTCTCCGATGGCAAACTAAGAATGAGGTTAGTAAAGCCAAAACCATTCGATATCAATACTTACAGGATGTCCATTGACACAGTTGTACCAGTGTCCAGAGTGCGTGGAAATGCCACCGCTTCCGCTCACCATGGCCACCTTAATGGATGCCAGCTCTTCGGGCGTCACTTCCTGGTACTGGGTCTCAAAAAGTCGCATCATCGCTTGCACACGCTCCCTCAAACTGTCGCTGTTACTAACCCTGTCGCATTGGGCCAGCGCATCGTTGAGCAGCCCACGAGCAGTGTTGGTTCGCTCCTCAACAGCTTCGGGGCTTCTGCCTCCAGATTTTGAAACCATGGTTTCTTTGGCAGAATGGACTCGCCAAGAAAACAGCTGAGACACTTTGGCAAATGATAGAGTTGCCGCAATCAAGAGTCGTGGAAGATTGGCCTCTCTGGCCTCCTCAATAAGATCCCCGCAGGCCTTGAAGAACCTGACCATGGACGGAAGGTTTTGCTCATCTAGCCATTTCTGAAGCAGCATGCCGTCAACTGTACCTCGACATTCTTTGAGAAGTGAAATCGCATCCTGAAGCTGCACCTCTTGGGCTTTGACGCCTACAAGCAATGCTCCGAGAATGATTTGCCTATCAGGAGCTGGCGGAGAAAGTTTCAACTCCTCCATTTGCCGCGTAATGGACAACAGATCACCTGTCGCTTTAGACCGAGACGTGGCAATCGCGTCGATCAGAATTTTGGTAGGCGGGTTATCTTCGTTCATCTTCTTCGAAAGGCCCTTGGCTGCGTTTTTGAGCTTTTGCAGACCTTGATACCTCCCCTTGGGCAATGCTGGCTTTGTAACACCGTCCTTGGCTGAGTAGGATGCACGAGACGAGTCCAGGCTGTTCTCTAGCTCGTCCAGATCGCGTTCCAAGGTTCCAAGGATCTCACGTCCGTTGATGAGGAAACGCTTGCAAATCTCGTCCATGACAGCTCGGTTGATGAGCCGGTTGTAGCGCTTTGCTGCGAACTGACGAATCGGTCGCTTACAGTCTGGACAGAAAGGCACGTTTCTGGCAAGCGAACCAGACACATCCTTCAGACCATCGAAGTTACCCTGCTTGTCCCTTGTGTATACTTCGTCCAAGCTAACCAGTCCATCAAGAGTTTCGCCAGTGAAGAAATGGCCACATCCGAGCACCACGATGGGGCTCTCATCCAAATCAACTTCAGCGTAAGAGTGGAATTCCAGGAGATCAACTCGCTCCTCGCCTTTGTTACCGCACTCTTGGCAGTAATTGGTCGGGCATTCTTCTCCGCAGAAACTTGGGCACCTGTGACCGCAAGCCAGCATCCTGTCGCACCGTTGATCGCAAGGGAGTCGGTCGCATGGTGCAGAGCATGGCATCGAGCAAGATCCTTGGTGAGAACAGGACCAGGTACACTTCTCGATACAGGGAGCACAGGCTTTGTTGCATGGTGAGGCACAGGCGGAATGAGGACATTGAACCTTGGATTTGTTAGTCTCAACAGGCTATTTTGATGGACTTGCAAATAGAGTGCAAAACCTACCTCGCAGAATTCCGGACAACTACCACATGGACGACCATCATGGCACTTCTGAGTGCATCTGTGATTGCAAGAGCCAAAAGGCCGATCGCACACCTTCACGCATGGCCGGTGGACGATATCTCCATTCCCTCGTCGGCACCCACTGCATGATCCTGTGCATTGATGACCACATGGAAGAATCTCAGGACAAGGATGAGGGCAGCGGAAGCTCTCAGACTTGACATTAGTGCAGCATTCCACGGTGATGGTATGTCCACAACTGGGAACTTGCTTTTGAACTTCAGCGGTACATCTCGGCAACGACAGGTCCAGTGTCTGGAAACACTTCAATGTTTTCTTCGTGTGGCCGCACGCAAGCTCGACATTACGGACGGTGACCATGCAACGGCCGCATTTCTCTCCGCAAAGCTTGGTACATGCGTGGTCGCAGGTCTTTCGAACACGTGGACAGGCTTGTTGACAGGAGAAGGCATCGTGCATTGCCGTCGAGTGGCATCGGGCCTGGCATTGATGACCACACGGTTCCAGTCGACGGGAGCAGGGGAGATTGCAGCCACCTTCAGGGCTCTTGATAGCAAAATCTTCGGGCTCGGCACATGTGAGAGGAGTGTCCTTGTGGCGGGGACAGCAGAGCCCAATCTCTTGGCCAACAGCACCAGCTTCAGAGAGCTGAGTGTGAACATCGGCCCACATGGGAATGTTAAGATACGTCTCCGAGTTCCCGATCAAGTACATGCCATGTTGTGCTCGACTGAGAAGGACATTGATGCGGTTCTCGGTTCGGAGGAAGCCCACTTTGCGCTGCGGGTTACTGCGGACCAAAGAAACGATGATGACTTTGGCTTCTTCACCTTGGAAGTTGTCGACGGTAGCAAGACGAATCGTTTGCAGGAGCTGCTTCTTCTCAATCATCTTTTGGTGTCCTTCGGATGAACCTTCGTTGCTCTTGTCACCCGATTCATCCTCAAAGCCCTCGCGTGCCAGTTGATCGATGTCTCTATCACTAAGACATATCTCAAAATCTTTGGCGAGAGCCGCCCGGAGCTGCTGGAGTTGTCCCGTGTAAGGTGTGAGAAGTGCAACATCTTCAGGTTTATACGCCCCTTGTCGCACAATATGTCGAACTAGCGCTGTGGCCATCTCCGTCTCCCAGGTGTTGCTATGCGACTTCACACGAGTACCGTCTCCTCCTGAGTCCTCTGGGTGGTTGTGTTCGAGCCAGAAGAGGTTCTGGCGTATGCCGACAACATCGGGAAGATTGAACACTGACTCGTGGTCCTCGAGGTTAGGATAGACTCGTCGGATAAGCTGTGAGATCGTTGGTCTCATCCTTCGTTGCACGTTGAGCTGGGCCAATGGTGCTGGGCCAAGGCCGGGCTCGCCAATGGCCCGTCGCTCAAACTGACTGCGATCCAGCTGCCAGAACTTGCCAGAAGAGGACTCAAGGCTGAGATCAAAGTTGTTGATCTGAGGTCGAAGCTGCTTGTGATCTCCAATCTGAATAAAGTGTTCAACACTAGGCATCAGAGCAGATATAGTATCGGCTTCCTTCAACTCGCCTGCTTCCTCGCACATGACGGTCTTGATCTTTAAGCTCCTGAGCATGTCGATGCGCCCAGCTAGGGACGTGGTAGTGATTCCAATCACATCAGCTCTGTTGAGAGTGCGCTGATCAACTGCATCGTGAGTTCTGTGGATGGTGTTGCGCTGTTGCTCAAAGTCTTCAAGTGATTCAAAGAGTATTTCCAGCTGATCTTCTTGCTGCTTTTCAAGCCAATGGTCCACCAGAGCCCAACGTTCTTCTGGCGAGAGCACATGAATGTTATGCTCTGCGCGGCGGATGGTGTTTCGAGATGGGGGTTGTTGAGCTACTGGAGTGTTGGGTCGAGTTCCGAGCCAATATTTGAGAGGATCCTTGCTGACCGTTTCGAAACCATCATCATCCACTCGTGTCAGTTGTCGGTGGATCATTGGATGCTTGCGTGACAGGTACCGCTGTAAACCAGCCCAACTCGGGCCCTTAAGGGCTTGATAGAAAGGCGCCATCGAGCGACCAGCAGTCTTCAAAGCCGACTTTTGCAGGCTGTAGGCCTCGCCCAATATCTGCGTTTCCACTCTTGTCTTGGGAGTTTCTTTGCTAACGGTCCTGAGGTTCTTGCCGTCAAGTTCTTGAGCAACACTGCGACCACCAATGCGAATAATCGCACTGATTCCAACGTCAAGAAGATGCTTGAGGAACTGGTCCAGGGCGTGGTTTGTATAGCAGCTAAGTTGGGCTCAGGTTAGTACGTACAACTGACAATGTTTTGGGTTTCGAACTTACATGATTAAGATTGGGCCCAAGTTCGCTTTCTCCTTGATGGCCAGCAATACTCTCACAAGCTGGACACCGAGATACGACTTTCCGGTTCCAGGAGGACCTTGTATAAGAGCATACTCCCGTGTGAGAGCGCCGACCAAGCCAAGGCACTGGCCATGATCTAGACCTGTCGCATCTTCAATCTCTTGCAGATCGGTGTCCTTCAACGCCAAGCAGGGATCTAATCGAATGTTTTTGGTCTTATCCTTTGAGATAGAGTCAAACGGAAAGACAAAGCCAGGCTTGCGAGCATACAGCGGCGGCTGCATTGGGCCGTTCCCAGCAATTTCCGGCAAGATCCAGTTCTGGAATGCGATATGGTTTTCGCGCTTGATCTTTTGCAAGTTCTTCAAGATTGGCATAAAAGTCTCGGGAATGACGCCGTTGAAGTCGACCAGTACGCCTTGGGTGTTGTTCTTGAACAGTCGAAGAAGTAGGGCGTGGTCGCTTTCCTGGCGAGTTGCAAGTTTCACGGTAATGCTCGGAGCATACCGCGCAGATACAAGAGTACTTTTGTTCGCATCTGGCTGAGCAGGATCCCCCTGGGTGCTTTTGACTGTGACTTGAAAGAAGAGAAGACTCTTGCTTTCACCTTCAGAGGCCACAAAACACACGAGCGTACCTTCACCTAGGCGAGGAGATCTCTGCCACCAGTCACGCTGATGCGCAGATGACTTCTTGAAAAGGCGATGAGGGGCCAGGAAAGATATAATCGCTTCCAGTCCCTTCTTGTCGTCGATAAAGATGCGCCTGATCTTTGAAGAGAGATAAACTTGAGCCTGACTGTCTTTTTTGGACAAATGTCCACTCGATAGATTCTCCGAGGCGAGAATATCTCGGAGGACATCGTTGACTGGGCCGAGCGTGTCGTGTCTGACAAGGCGAAAGGTAGAGTCGATGTATCGCTGCATGGGGTCTTCTAGAACGTGAGGGCGCAGGAAGTTTGTAGATGGCAGATACTCCGCATGTTCGCTGGTGATCTCGCCCTGTGTTGGTAGGATAGAAATGTCGCTGATATCAGGAAAATCGTTATCGTGCCTACCGCCAGGAATCGTAATCTCTTGTGGAAATGATGATGTTCCGGCCTGTCTGGTGTTACGGCCACCTGCAGGCAACGGTTTGTCCGTAGCAATACGGCTTGTAGAACCAGAGATGATTCTCTTGATCATGTTTAAGCGACCTTGAAGTCCGTCGCGATCAGCTCCATAAGCGTGTTCAGCGACCACATTAACAAGAGTGTCCAGTGTTTTCAGTAATTTGGGAATGCCGTCACAGAACTGAGTTCGATTGACCTTGTTGAGAAGTGCAAGTAAAGCCTTGAGAATGACATCGACAATGCTGTGGAGTTCCAGGCCAGATGAACCAGTAGCTGTGGTACTGGCCTTAAGGATCATGCTGCACATTTTGGACATAAGTTGAATGCCCTGCTCTCCGTTGACACCGCCAAAGAGTGCGTACATGGTGCTCACGAAAGGGTCGATGGACAGAGGCTCCAAGCAGGGGTGAGTGATGACGCGAAGGAAATGCTCAGCACATCTGATAGTGTCCTTCGTGGTGAAAGAAGAAGTTTTGGACACGGCAGTGATCCAAGCTAGTCCGTGAAACCTGTCGTCAACAAGATCTTTGGCAAGGAGATGGTGTTGCTCCTGACTTTCGCCGTCCAGAATGGCGCGAGCACCTTTCCACAACTCGATGCCACCCTGAATTGAAGCTGGCCCGTAAGAGTCGTCTGGGTGCTTGCGTAAGAGACGTTTCCATTCGTAGTACTCCTCGCGGTCTTCGGAGTCGAGATGATGGTTTGATGAGCGAGCAGCATGTCCGCCAGTAGCACTGCTAGTATCATGAGAGAACTTGCATCGGCTACCGTACTTGCATTTGCCCTTCTGGAAATCAAAACAGGGCTTGCTGTGATCTTTTGCTCGGTTTTGGTCGTTGCGTCGACCAGGAGGGCGACCGCCTCCTCTTCCACCTCTGGTTGCCATGACCCTTGGAGGAAACATGAGAGAAACCTTGTCCTCCTCAGATGTTTTGTTGTATTACCTATGAGGTTTCTTGCTGAGAGCGTTGAGAGTTAGTATGAGTAGGGTGTTGGTGGGTGAGAAAAGAAAGATGTTGTTTTGCGGGAGCATGAAGCGGATGGTGCAAGATGAGAGATGGGGTGCCTCAAAGGCAGAAGGCCGCTGCTAGAATTGTTCACCACTACTGCCTAGGTGATGAAAGAATTTGTTTGTTTTGGTGAATGCTGACAGTGTTTGCGCCGTGGTTGGCCTCCTGCATTGCCAGCAGCGGATCTCGGTGGAAGGTGACAAGGCAGACGCATTCATTCACATTGCAGGTGAATGGTCCTAAGGTATGCAAAATGCAGTAATTATTTCAGGGTTTTCTTAATGCTTGAGGTCTTGATAGTGTCACGGTAAAGCGCCTCCTCGCTGTGTCGCTGTAGGTTTCTTTGACTCTCGGTCAGTCATATCATTCGGTATGCCCCTTTTTGTCTGCATTGCAGGTAGACCACTCAGCAGGTGCACAAACAGCCACTATGTTAATCAAATTCTCTGTTTCCGTAAGCCTCCTTTCGTTGTTGTCTTACCTAGATATTGCGCGGGACTTTTGCCCTCGGGTGGCATGCGATGTGCCAGTAACCGTGTCCACGTTGCAAACAGGCCCAGCAAGAGACAACATACTTCTTCAGTATCCAATAACCCAAAATTTGAGAAGGAAGCCTGAGTGCCTCCAGTCCATTTGTCACATACTATCCAGCCACTTGGCGATGATAAGAGATGCTTGCTAGTTATCGCCAGTGTGAATCCGCCTGTTCTACAATAAAGATCCACTCACTTGAGCGGCAAATATAGAGAGAACCATATACAGTACTTCATGATATACCTGGTGCATGGAACAAGTTGAGCGCCCAGATTGGTAGCATGAATTGCCCGTCTGCTTGTCACTTGACGCTATTGGCTTCTTGAGGAGACTGCAAGAGCCCAGAACCCCAGTCTCACTTAGACTAGAGTAAATATTATTAATTTGAGCATGCAAAAGAATTGATACAAGAAAAAACAAGAAGGCTATCCAATGGGATTTGCCTGTAGGTGAGATGCTGTTGTGAGGTACCTATCTTTAGCACATGTAGAGCCCCAAGATCTTGTCTCAGGTAAGAAGTTAATTTCAATCTCACCATTCTCTCCGCTCATCACGATCACAGATTTACGTCGACATCCATATCAAACAGTTACAAAATGAGCGAGCTGCCTATGAAATGTATAAAAAAGGTAGTCGACAAGATACCTTAGTAAACTCATGCATCCAATAGATATCATCAACGCTCGCTCACAAGCACACCATCGAAATGACGCCACCGCGGGGATCGGTTTCGCAGCGCGCGCTTCGGGGGTAACACACGCCGATGCGGTGAACTTTCATTATAAATGCTGCACGGATTAATAATGCGCTACTCACTTATCTCGGATTTCGCGGGTATTATATATTCGTATTCGAGGCCTTTGGCTCTAACTTTCTCCAGTCTTGACCGAAATCTAGAATCAGCTCTTCTCTAAACACCATCACGACATCAACATCAACAGCAACCATGGGTTCCATATCTCAGCCAGACATCACCCTCTACACCAACCACGGATGTCCCTGTATGTTCTTCTCCTCCACCACACTCACACTCACACTCACATTCAAGAAACCCACCCCGCTGACCCCTCATAGTCGCGCACAGGGCACACATCACCCTCGCTGAGCTCGGCCTCCCCTTCAAGGAGGAGATCATTGACCTCGATACCCCTCGCTCCCCAGAATATCTCCAGATCAACCCGCGCGGCCTAGTCCCCAGCATCAAGTACAATGGGGAGATCATCACCGAGTCGGCCATCGTGTCTCAGTTCCTCGCAGACGCGCACCCCAGCCCTCTTCTCCCCGCGACCACCGACCCCAACGGTCCCTTGACCCGCGCCAGGATCAACTTCTTCACTGATACCTTCCTGACAAAGGTCTCGCCGCACTTTGGCAAGGCCATCTACGGGGCCAAGTCTGACGAGGAGAGCGCCAAGGCTACAGATGATCTCGTCGCCGGCATCGTCAAGGAGATTGAGCCCCTTCTCAAAGACGCAGCTCCCTTCTTTGGCGGCAGCAGCAAGGTGACGTTTGCAGAGGTGAGATGAAAGAGTTTTGATGAAATGAGGATATCTATGTTGACAAGATATACAGGTTCTCACAGCGCCATCTGTCATTCGTCTCTATGGCTTTTCCAAGCATGGAGTTCTCCCTACCAACCTCATCTCGAGACTGGAGAAGGAGGCTCCCAACTTCTACAAGTGGTCGCAGGCCATCAGCAAGAGCCCGAGTGTGACGGGAATCTATAACGAGGATACGGTAGCTGAGAGAACCAAGAAGAGAGTTGCCAAAATCCGCTCGGGGCAGTAAGTAATTAGTTATATACCTACCTTGCCTATATATTGTGGATGAACAACCACGCTCCGCACGATCCTTGCATTGGCTTGTTCCGGCACTAAATAAACTTAATTGCTGAAAGTCCTGTTATCTAATAAGTTGAGTTGCAGTGCTAGGTTGTCATAGAGTTTGAACATGATACGCTCTTGTCACCATCTCACAACCCCAGCAATAGCTTCAATAAATGTCCCATTTTAGATCACCAACCACCGCCATCACCACTCTCACTCGATGCATGCATGCTCCTTTTCCCCTGCCGATGGGCAGCTTCGCCACTAGCCCACCCGTTGGTTCCATTGCGATAGACATGCCTTAATTAGCAACAACAATTTCCAGCAGCGAGATTTTTCGATGCCCTGCTAGTTATCCTAGGTAGCCTTAGCATTTTCTTATTCCTTCAAAAAAAAACCCCTGCCTAGAAACTCCAAGTGGAGTCGATCCATGCCTCAAATCCGGGACTAGAGCTCTAATTTTAAACCCACTCGCTGACTCTAGCGAGATGCCGCTTCCTCTCAGCGGCAAGCCCTTCCCGCCGAGGCTCTTGGCACGTCTCATAGCCACAGCCCGTGCTATATGGGGCCTCTTGGCAATGGGCAATGGGCATGGGGGAAACAGGAACAGGAAAGCAAACAAGACAGGCCTGGGCATATGGGTCATTCTTAGTGGTCTGAAATTGCAGTCCCATCGACTTAGAGGTTGGCGATGACCTCCTGAGTCCCTTGTACTGTATAATGGGTCCTGAGGGCTCTCGGCACGCACCCGTCCTTGTTCTCCTTTTCTGCTGTCGCTTGGCCGTTTCATTTTTCATTTTTCCCTCCTCTCCTCTTCTCCTCTCATTCATTCATTCTTATTTGGTAGAAGGAAGCCCTCTTTTTTTCTTCTCTTTCTGTCCATTCCTTGTCTGTTGTCCCGTAATTGATCCTTGGGCGTTTCATTCGTTTCATCGCCTAGTCACTCCTTGATCGCGGCATTGACTGACAGACATTCACTCACTTGCTTGACTCCAGCTTCATTCCTTTGATTGCTTTGCAGAATCAGCATCATCGTCTTGAAAAAGAGAAGGAAAGGAAAAAAAAAGGTCAACACCATGCTCTCAAGCTATCTCATCCCAGCGGCCGCCATCTTGGGCCTCACAGCTGCCCAGGTCACATCCGACTGCAACCCCCTCAACGAGACCGACTGCGACCCCAACCCGGCCTTTGGCACCAGCCACCTCTTCCACTTCAACAGCACGCCCTCCAGCGACCTGTGGGAGACACACGTCGGACGCGTCCCCTACTCAGAGGAAGATGGCGCCACCTTCACCGTCAACAAGCAGGGCGACTCACCCACCATCCGAACCGCCTTCTACTTCTTCTTTGGCCGCACCGAGCTGATGATGAAGGCCGCTCCCGGCCAGGGCATCATCACCTCCATGATGTGGCTGAGCGACGACCTGGACGAGGTCGACTGGGAGATTCTGGGCTCCAACGACACCCACGCGTCGACAAACTACTACGGAAAGGGCGTGGAAGACCACACAAAGGCGGAGTGGCACTTTGTCGAGGGTGGCATGCAGGACGACTACCACAACTACACGACGACATGGACGAAGGATGAGCTCAAATGGTACATCAACGGCGAGAACGTGCGGACGGTTCTAGCAAAGGACGACGAGAAGAGTTTTCCCCAGACGCCTATGAGACTCAGTATTGGAATCTGGGCCGGTGGAGATCCTACTATGCCCGAAGGAACTCGTGAATGGGCTGGTGGTGGTGAGTTCTGATATCCTCAGGCGTTCTGAGGGCAGCACTAATGAGATTGCAGATACCGATTACAGCAAGGGTCCTTACAGCATGCACGTCAAGAGCGTCTATGTGGAGGATCACAGCACCGGAAAAGAATACATCTATGGCGACCAGACCGGTAGCTGGGAGAGCATTGAGATTGTCAAGTAAGCACTCCCACTCGTCTTACACTCACTACACCATACTAACACTATCCAGGGGCAACTCAACCGCCTACGAAGCCCTCCACGCCGTCCCCGAACCCACGTCCTCCGAGAAATGGGAGGCTCTCCCCGCCGGCGCAAAGACGGCCGTGTACGCAGGCGGCGTCGGTGTCGCAGCGCTCGGCCTCGGAGCGCTCGGCTTCTACTTCTGGCGCCAACGGGCCAAGGGTGCAAGCGAGGCCAAGATGGCGAGCGACAGGGCCGATGCCGAGAGGACGGACCTCATGTCGTACAAGGCCGGCGAGGACACGACGAACCAGGGCTTTGAGTACAGCGCGGCAAAGTGGCAGAAGGTGCCTGGCGGACAGGACTAGTAGGGTGAAGCTTTTGCATTTGCCTTTAACAGATTCCATTGGGTCTTTTTGATTATTCTTTGTGGTTCTTCCTTTTTTTTTTTTTTTTTTCTCTCTTTAATTGACATTTCAAAAGAGGTATATACACACATTCTCAGGTTTCAGTCTTAGATATAGATACACAGGAACAGGGACCATTCTAGCAGGCTCGGCGTTATCAATTGAGATGCATATCCATTACCTATACATACATTCTTCGGCTCTGGGTTTCGGCAATCAACATCTATCGTATCGGCGAGGCCGTTAACGACTGTCAATCCTGCTTTAGCTCCCCATGTTTCACGTCAATCAAGTCGTGGCAAGGGCGCGCAAATCCCCACTCACCTTCTTTTGTCAGTCTAGCTCGTACGTTCAATGCTTCCTTTATCGGAGCCGGCATTTGTTTAAAACAAGGGTCCAGGACATTCTTTTTAAGCTTGCTACACTTTTTCTCTTTTAAAGCGAGCGTTTATACTTTAGAAAGCGTGCATCTTACATCAATAGTTGAGCAATACTGTCTCACCCTAGGATTTAGTCTCACTTACGCGCCCAATCTCACAATGTCTCTCACCTTCCGCCCCGCAACCCCCTCCGACATCCCCCAAGTCCTCCCTCTCATCGTCTCGGCCTACCGGGGCCCCTCCTCCCGCGCTGGCTGGACCACCGAAGCCGACCTGCTCGCCGACGAGCGCATCTCACCCGAAACCCTTCACGCCAAAATCACCGACCCCTCGGCCGTCGTCCTCCTCGCCTACACATCCTCCCCAGCCTCAACAGGCACGTCAACGCCCGAGTCAGAAGCAGACGCCAATAGCGACCCTAGACTCGTTGCCTGCTGCGAGGTCGTCCGCAAGAGCGACGATCGCGCGTACTTTGGCCTCTTTGCTGTCTCGCCTAAGCTGCAGGCTGGAGGTATTGGACGACAGGTTCTGCAGCGCGCGGAGGATCATGCTAAGAAGGAATGGGGCGCAAAGACTATGATTATGTTCGTTATCTGGACACGCGCTGAGTTGATTGACTGGTATATCCGAAGGGGATACCGTCGAACAGGCGAGAAGTCTCCTTTTCCGTATGAAGACCTTGTCAATGGCAAGGCGTTGAGAGATGATTTGTACTTTGACCATTTGGAAAAGGAGCTGTAGCAGTTATGCGCGTTTTGTTTCACGGGAGTCATGGTAAAAATAGATGCGTCCTTCAGTAGGATGAGGTTGACTGGTGTCTGACGAATGGGTCTAGATCTAGACTTGATAATATGTCAGCACCTTCACACGGTTGTCAATGCAAATACAGTGCAATTCAATGAACCGTCAAATCATTAGCTATCTCGGTCTGTTCAAGCCCGCTATATACATGTTCAAATAAACCTTGTCCCAATCGCTAACAACCAATTTTTAGACTGGGTATCTCTGGCTAGTTTATTGGCCTTCAACCTGCTTGAGAATGCCCTCGAGGTTGATACTCTTGGGTCGCTCAATAGGCAGACCGAGAGCACGGTCCCAGACCAGCTGGGCAAGAGGGCCAAGACCTCGCGACACGCCGAATGTGGCAGTGTAGTAGAGAGTCTCGTGGAAGCCATAGTGGTGGAACAAGACTCCGGAGCTGCTATCGACATTGGGGTAAGGGTTCTTGGTCTTTCCGTGCTTCTTAAGCACCTCGGGAGCGATCTGGCTGTTCTTCTGGACAAGCTGGAAGACGGGGTCGTTGGCGATCTCAGGGCGAGCGGCGGCATAGTCCATGAGGGCCTCGAATCGAGGATCAGGCTTTCGCAGAACAGCGTGACCGTAGCCGGGAACGACACGGCCCGAGTTGAGTGTAGACCAGAGGTAGTCGTTGACATCCTGCTCAGTGTAGTTGGAAGGAATGGCCTCCTTCATCTGGAGGATCCATCGGAGCACCTCTTGGGCGGCGAGACTGCGCCATGTTAGTGTCAGGCTTGAGTGAAGAAAAGTGGAAGCTTACCCGTGAAGAGGTCCAGCGAGACCCTGGAGACCAGCACTGTAGGACAGGAAAGGGTCGGAGAGAGCGCTGCCAACCAGATGAGTGGCATGAGCAGAGACATTGCCACCCTCGTGGTCACCGTGAAGGGCAAGGTAGAGTCGGAGGAGATCCTGGAAGTTCTCATTCTCCTTACCACCCTTGCCAAGCATGGCAGCAAAGTTATAAGACCAGTCCTGCTCAAGGTCAACTTCGGCAGGCAGAGCACCGCCACCACGGTACGAGTTCTGGTAGATCTTGGCGGCAATGGTAGGCAGCTTGGCCAAAAGAGAGATACAATCGTCAAAGGTAGGCTCCCAGTAATCGGCCTTGTTGAGACCTTGCTCATAGGCCTTTGCGAACTTGGATTCGTAGTTGAGAGCAGCAACGGCAATGGCAAATTGGGTCATAGGGTGAAGGTCCTTGGGGAAGTTGTCGAGCATCTTGGAGACGAAGTTGGGGATCTGAGCCTGCTCGGCAAGCTCGCGAGAGAATCCGCGGACCTGGTTGACGGAGGGGACCTGGCCGGTGAGGAGGAGCCAGAACATGGCTTCGGGAAGCATCTCAGTGCCAGTCTTGCCCTTGGGGAGCTCCTTTTGGCAATCCTTGATGGTACGGCCGTGGAAGCGAATGCCCTCGTTGGCATCGAGGACTGATCCTTCCCAAACCATGGCCTTGAGGCCTCGCATACCACCAAGGGTGTTCTCGACCTTGACCTCGCCGAGGGTCTTGTTGGAATGAGCCTTGACCTTCTTGAGGAGCTCTCGCTTGGCGGGAATGGCTTCACGGAGCGTGGCCTTGAGGTCAGGCTCGGCAGAGGCATAGCCGCGGGCGCCTGTAAGAGCGGCGCGGGTGAGGGGCTGTGGATAGTGTAAGCTGGTATAACATATTGTTGTAAGTCAGTCTGCGACATACCTTGAGCGAGCCCAGAGCCCGGCGAGAAGTTGTCAAGTTGAGAGCCATTGTGATGTATGAAGAGAGAGCTTGGACGAGGTAGAGCTGGAAAAGAAAAGAAAGACAACGAGACAAGAGAGGTAAAATAATCAAATGAACTGGGCCGCGGTTTCCCAGCTGTAAACGAGCAGAAGCGGCAGGTGGGGGTCCGAGTAATCTGGGGTAACAACCGGGGAGCGGGGGAACAACCAATGGTTTAGTGATTGATTTATTTTGTCATGCGGGGTTGTCAACATGACGTTTGGCAAGTGCGGAGAAAGAAGAGTAGCCGGCCACGACTCGGTTTTGATATGAAGTTCAGAAGACCAAAGTAACTATGTTGAAGAATACATAAACCAACTCGATATCAATATGAGACTCATAAGCTCCTCTCATCAACAGACAGACATAACCTACTGGAACAGAATTGCATAGCAGGTTAACCTGTACATCCGCGGCTATGTGATGATTGCCATAGCCGAGAGAACCCGCAGCCACGGCTTAAACAGAGGTCCAGACCAATCAATATCCGTATTCTTTGCCGTTGAAGCTCACCCATTGGCCAATTTCTTCGGTAACGTTGCTCATGCTTTGCTCTGCTTACATGAAATTATTTAGCATCGAGTTCAGGATGATTTTTGTCAAACACTCGGGGATAACATACGATGACTACTGAAAAGAGGTATCGCCGGCTCGGTAACTACATATGTTCTCGGCATCCGTTCGGTCATCGAATTAAAACTAGAGCTGTCTTCCTTTGCTATCATGATGGATGTCCAGTCTAAGCAGTGAACAAGATAAATATGTCGTAAGAGAGAAATAAGAACCTACATACTCGGCTGATAAATACTCGCCAAAGCCATCGTAATCCATTTGTCCGTAAAAATAACAGCCCAACTGCTCAAGGCGTTGATGTCTTGGGAGCTGTCACAGGCTACCTATCAGTACCTAAAGTAGCTGACTCAATTATTCATGCACCACCAGCCGAGCTCCATCACTAATCCCACTCCAGCCCATCCTTTCACTTCTACATCACCACATCCTCTCAACCTCCTCCCTCTCTCAACCACAAACCCTCAAAATGTTACGCAGACTATCAACAAGGGCTCCTCAGCGACTGCTCTCTGCCGCCAAGCCGCGAAGCTACGCACCTTTCCTTGCTGTTCGAGCCCTCTCCACCTCCGCCGCGAAGATGTCCGCCCTCAGCACCCACGCAAACCAGCCCGCCGACGCCTTCCAGCTCCTTCCCGAGTCGCAAAAGCCCGGCGAAGCTGAGGACCGTCTCTACGAAGCTACCATCAAGGAGATCGAGGCCTGGTGGGCATCGCCTCGGTACCAGGGCATCAAGCGCCCGTATACCGCTGAGGATGTCGCCTCCAAGCGCGGCACCCAGAAGATCCAGTACCCCAGCTCTGTCATGGCCCAGAAGCTGTTCAACCTCATTCGTGAGCGCGAGGCCAGAGGCGAGCCTATTCATACCAGTACGTCTTGCCGTAACTCTTCTCCCCATATACTCAGCTAACACCACCCAGTGGGCGCCATTGATCCCGTCCAAATGACCCAGCAAGCTCCTCACCAAGAAGTCCTCTACATCTCAGGATGGGCCTGCTCCTCGCTGCTCACCTCTACCAACGAGGTCTCCCCTGACTTTGGCGACTACCCCTACAACACCGTCCCCAACCAGGTCCAGCGCCTGGCCAAGGCGCAGAACATGCACGACCGCAAGCAGTGGGACCTCCGTCGCAAGATGTCGACCGAGGAGCGCGCAAGCACCCCGTACGTAGACTATCTACGCCCCATCATCGCCGACGGTGACACCGGCCACGGCGGTCTCTCTGCCGTCCTCAAGCTCGCCAAGCTGTTTGCCGAGAACGGCGCTGCGGCCGTCCACTTTGAGGACCAGCTCCACGGAGGCAAGAAGTGCGGCCATCTCGCAGGCAAGGTTCTCGTGCCAATTGGCGAGCACATCAACCGCCTGGTTGCCACGCGCTTCCAATGGGATGTGATGGGCTGCGAAAACCTTGTCATTGCCCGAACCGACTCTGAATCTGGCAAACTTATCTCATCGGCCATCGACGGGCGCGACCACGAATTCATCCTCGGTGTCTCCGACCCCTCCATAGAGCCCCTCGCAGAGACAATCCAGGTCATGGAAGCCAAGGGCGCCGTCGGTTCCGAGATCGACGCTTTTGAGGCCCAGTGGGTCAAGAACACCAAGCTCGTCACCTTTGACGAGGCTGCTGTTGCGCACATGCAAAAGGAGGGCGTCGCGCAAGCTCAGATCGACGAGTACCTCGCCGAGACAGCCAAGGACCGCGACATGGGCATCTCGCGACGTCGCAATCTCGCAAACAAGTACACCAAGGAGCCTGTCTACTTCAACTGGGACGTTCCCCGCACCCGAGAGGGCTTCTACCACTACCGCGCTGGTATGCAAGCAGCCACCAAGCGAGCTCTTGCGTTCGGTCCCTACGCAGACCTTCTCTGGGTCGAGACAGGCGACCCCAACGTCGAGGTAGCCAGCAAGCTGGGCCGCGCTGTGCGCGAGGTGTACCCCGGCAAGGGTCTTGTCTACAACCTCTCGCCGTCATTCAACTGGATGGCACACGGCTTCACCGACGAGACGCTCAAGTCATTCATCTGGGACATTGCGCGAGAGGGTTTCGTTCTGCAGCTCATTTCCCTCGCGGGTCTGCACTCCAACGCGACTATCACGACAGAGCTGTCGCGCGAGTTCAAGAAGGATGGCATGAAGGCGTATGTTGACATCGTTCAGCGCCGTGAGAAGGACTTGAAGTGCGATGTCTTGACGCATCAGAAGTGGAGCGGCGCGAGCTACATTGATGGCATCTTGGGAGCTATCCAGAGTGGAAGCTCGAGCAGCAAGAGTATGGGCGAGGGTAATACGGAGGGACAGTTTCACTAGAGGGATGTGGTAGGCTGTGGATAATGAGATGGAAAAGTATGGGCCGGAGTTTTGGTACTTTGCTGTAAATTTTACGAATATCTTGCAAATGGCATTTAGTATACCATCAGCCAGGTGCTCATCCTCGCATTCGTGATTCTCGTTGGTATTCGTGACATGATGATCAATTTCTTTCATTATTGTTTCATACTAATCGTTACTATAGATACTCAATCTTCCCAAGCTACATCTCCTCATGTTCCACCTCTTTTCATCCCTTACAATGAGTCCTTGCTGGCATTGTTCTGGGGAGGAGGGTGCGCAGGGCCCTCAGGAGTGACATAGGCCTTGGTCATACCACCATCGACGGCAAAGTCATGACCATTGACGAAGCTCGACTCATCACTGGCCAGGAAGACAACAGCATGAGCCTGCTCGATAGCCTCGCCGAAACGTCCCATGGGGAAGTGTACCTCACGCCTGTGGCGCTTAGCCTGGTCATCACCAAGCCAGTCCTGCAGCAGAGGGGTGTTGAGGGGCGCAGGGCACAGGTTGTTGAAGCGGAAGCCCTCACGGGCGTGCACCATGGCGAGCTCACGGGTGAGAGCAAGGACAGCGCCCTTGCTGGCGGTGTAGGCGAGCTGGGGAGTAGCAGCGCCGACGAGGGCGACGACAGAGGCGGTGTTGATGATGGAGGCCTTTGTCTTCTTGTTGCGGCGCAGAGAGAGGACGGCGTGCTTGCAGCCGAACCAGACACCCTTGACGTTGATGTTGTGAGTGAGGTCCCAGATGTTCTCGGGGGTGTTGACGGCGTCGTCATCTTGGGCGTGCATGATGCCGGCGTTGTTGAAGAGGACATCAACTCCGCCCCAGGAGTCGAGTCCCTCGATCATGGCCTGGACCTCTGATTCCTTGGAGACGTCGACTTTCTATAGACATGATCAATAATGCGGCCGGGCCGTGTGTGGCAGGCTGAGGAGCGTACCTTGATCTCGACGCGAGCATCGGGGACGAGCTGCTTGACCTTTGCGAGGGCCTTTTCGAGGGCGGGCTGGGAGACATCGGACATGAGGACGGATGCGCCCTCCTTGGCGAAGAGAATGGAGCTTTCGAGGCCGATACCACTGAAAGAAGTCAGCCAAGGTATCTTATCATGTCGTGGAGTATCAAGACTTACCCGCCAGCACCAGTGATGATGGCGTTCTTGCCGGCGAGACGGCCACGGGGCTGCTGAGAGGAGGACATTTTGTGCGACGGTGATGTTGAGTATGAGAGATGAGAAGAAAAGATATGAAAGAAAAAAAGGCGGAAGTCGGGTCAATTAAAGGAAAAAAGTAAAGGTTGGTGTGGTGATACCAGTGACGAAAGGAGGGGCAGACGTGTTCTGGTGGGGGGAGGGGGACCTCGAGCTCTTATCTGGAACGTGGAATGCTTGATGGAAGCTCCGATAAGAGAAGCTAGGCTAGGTAGGCTTAGTAGTGAGACAGAGAGAGGTCGTCTGATGTGCGCCAGAGCTTTGGATGATGAGTCAAGGAACCGACCGCAATGGGTCCTTGATGAGGGGCAGTCCCGACAACGGTGGAGGGCGGTAGGCGGCACGCGGAGATGGCGATGGAGATGGAGATGGAGATGGAGATGGAGATGGATATCATCGCGGCTATGCTTTTGATATAGGGACAGCAACAGCCGCTTAGCGCTTTGAAGCTTATGATCTAGACTATCATGAGAATCCGGGGCTTATCAATTGGCGGGGTTTAGCTTGACGTTTACTTGATCCCTACCATAGCAATTGGATAGTGCCAGAGATTCGTACAGAAGTTGGTTGAATAGTAGGTACTTGGTTACGAGATATCTAGATATCTAGGAGTCCAACTTGGATGCTGTCGATATCATATCCGAGTCTGCCGTCACTATAAATTGACTTATCAACTGCCGTCAGATTCAGATTCAGGGTCTTTTAGTTGTCAGATCTCAAGCTTGCAGCTGTGCCATGCATCACCCCTGTCCAAAGCGATGTCGGCTGTAGTCACGAGGCGCATTGCGTTAAGAGCGCGGCTACTACCCTGAATCGATAGATAACGTCGAAGCGGAGATGATGTTGCCTCTGAGGATAATATCTGATGGCGGCTCGCTCAGACATCAACAAGCCCCGGTCTGGGGCCGGGGGTTTTCAAGATGAGATGTAGATTGCGGGGAAGCACTAGATACTCGGTGCATCAGCTGGTCAAGCGCGGTAATCCTAGGTACCCAGGTATTTGAGGCTATTCACCCAGAGATATCGGCTCTCCCGCTGGCCCCAAACTCAATTCGCTCTAGAGCGGCACGCGCACCGAGAAGCCGCCCAACCCCAGCCCCCACTTCCCCGTCTCTTCCATTGCTCTACGTCACTAAAGCCAAGTCTTATCATGACATGCCTTATCGTAGCCGCGCTGAGCTGAGTCTCGTCCAAACCTGATTATTCCGCTGTCTCACATTCTCTCTTTCCCCTCTTTTTGCTTCAATCCCTTGGATAATCTAGATAGTCGCGGTAGATATAAGCTCCATTGTTTTTTCAAACTCCTTCCGGCTCTGCTCAACCGCGCGCGTATCGCGACGTCAAACTTAGCTTCACCCCTCGCAGAGCTCCAGGACAGAGGTCATTACAACTATCCCAGCTTCGCCCTTTATTGTACAGCTCTCGTCAATCCCAAGACTTTCATTCCCAGCTCCATTCCTCAGCGTCGACCTGGCGACAACTCCTCATCCTCATTACTTACTCCCTTCGTTCTTCATCTCGTTCCATCCCCAGCACATCTGAGCTTCAGCAGCTCCCAACTAGTCAAAATGGCCTCGCAAGACCCTAAGTCAATCACCGCCGACTCCCTCCCCCAGCTCCTCGAGCGCGACACAATGGTCAAGCTCGCAGGCGTCGACGTCGACGGCATCCTCCGTGGGAAGCTCGTCTCCAAGAAAAAGTTCCTCTCCATCGCCTCAGCCGGCTTCGGTTTTTGTTCTGTCATCTTTGGCTGGGACATGCACGACCGGACATATATCCGCGAGCTCAAGATCTCAAATGCAGAGAACGGCTACCACGACTTGCTCGCTGTGCCTGATCTCTCGACCTTTAGGCGCATTCCCTGGGAGGATGACGTGCCCCTGTTTCTGGTCGACTTTCTTGACCCCGACACTAAGAAGCCTATCTGCGCTTGTCCCCGTGGACTTATAAGGACACAGCTTGACAAGATTCAACAACATGGCTACGGCGCAATGGCTGGCGGTATGTATCTCTCTCGACTAGCTGTTCTTCAACTAACCTTCCCAGCCGAATACGAATTCTACCAGTTCAAGACTCCCGACTCCTCATCATCCTCTCCCGCCGCCTACCTCCAACAGAACCCTCCTCACCAGCTCCCCGCTCTAACAGAGGGCATGTTCGGCTACTCCCTCACCCGACCCGTGCACAACCAGGACTACTACTACGACGTCTTCAACACCTGCTCCAAGTTCTCGTGCGACATCGAAGGATGGCACACCGAGTCCGGCCCGGGCGTCTTCGAAGCCGCCCTCGAGTTTGGCGAGATCGCCCAGATGGCTGATCGCGCCGCCCTCTTCAAGTACGTCGTCAAGAGCGTCAGCACAAAGTACGGCATCACGCCCTGCTTCATGGCCAAGCCGAAGCAGGGCCTACCTGGAAACAGCGGCCACATGCACGTCTCCATCGTCGACAAGAACGGCAAGAACCTCTTTGCCCGCGAAACCCTCGACGAGAACCCCAAGTGGAAGGACACTGCCGGTCTATCCGATCTCGGCCGTCACTTTCTCGCGGGTCTCCTCGTCGGCCTTCCAGACATCATGCCCCTCCTCGCCCCGACCATAAACTCATACAAGCGCCTAGTCGAGAACTTCTGGGCCCCCGTCACCGTGTCGTGGGGTCTGGAGCACCGCGCCGCCTCCATCCGCCTCATCACCCCTCCCGTCTCCAAGCCCTCGGCAGCACGCTTCGAGGTCCGCGTCCCCGGCGCAGACACAAACCCGCACTTTGTCCTCGCCGCCATCCTCGGCTGCGGCTGGCGCGGCGTGGAGAAGAAGCTCGAGATCCCGACCCCGCCGCTCGCCATGGGCCAAGACGTCGGCGGTGCGGCCGACCAGGGCGAGAGGCTGGCCAAGAGCCTCAAGGAGGCGACGGCGCGGTTCATGGAGAAGGGCAGCGTAGCGAGGGAGGTGTTTGGAGATGACTTTGTAGAGCACTTTGGCGGCACAAGAGAGCACGAGGTTCGTCTGTTTGACGAAGCTGTGACTGATTGGTACGTACTCACTTTTTCCCATCGTCATTTGTATACTTGAACTAACCGTATCACAGGGAAATGAAGCGATACATTGAAACTGTATGATTTGGAAATACCGGAGTTGTTGTTTTACATATGAATGTACAGGTATATGGGGCGTACTTATGGGCATCTCTATAGCATGACATGCGCGAATCGAACCGAAGTGAGATCAAGCATAGGGGGTAATTCTCAGATGAAATATACCTTTGACTGGCATTGTTACTATCCTTTCTTGCTCTTGTCACCCTTAGGGTATATCGTGTGGTCACCTTGTGAGGCTATGGCCCGAGATTAACCTGGCATTTTGTGGCTCCATTTGCTGTCAGTCACCTCCTTTCCCTTGATGCATATGTAGATCCCAAAACGGATACCCAAGTCTATGTGTCCGTCCAGCGGTATGCGCCATCTCTAGTTGAGCCCACAATGTTTCTCGTAGAACCTTGAGATACCGTATTTCTGCCTACTCCAACCATATAACCTTCTTCAACATTCAAGGAAAGTCTATGATATTCAACTCAGGAACACTGCCTGAGCTATCCACGGGTTCCCACCATCCTTTTCCTCCACCCTGGACATAACGGTACAATGAATGCCTCGACGCCGTATTGACTTAAAACTCCGGTATATATATATATATATGCGCAACTCTGATCTTCGTATTAAACCGATTTACCGCTGCTCATGGGTTTTCGAGCAGTGATGAATGCTCTGATAAAATAAGTCAGCAATCGTAAAATGTTAAGGCTAGGAGAACATACACTTTAGATAAACTACGCAGCATGGGATCTTGCATCTCCGTTGCGACACGCTTTAGCAAGTCGTGGATATCATTCTCTTTCCACCCACTCCTGCCAAACAGCATCAGAGTGACATTCTCCATATCTGGAATGACGATTAGCATGATTCTCCTCTCGGGAAATGTTATACCTACACCCTACGAATTCTATTAAAGTATCGCGCTTCTTTTGAGTGGCCGAATCATTCAGCCAGTTCTGGACTGGCAGCCAATCCACACGCTCCCGAATCACTTCAGCTCCTAAGCCAGCTAACCACCCGGGTACTTTGGGTGTTGGGTCGTAATCGATCCCAGCTTTCCTGGAAAGCTCTTCAAAAGTGGTTTCAAACTCAATACAGGATGCGCCGATTTCAGGCTTTCCGTCGGGCACAGGTAGCTCTGCTTTTTCTGGGTCGACGTCGAAGAAGTGCGGCCGGATCTCAGAAAACTCGAGCTGACCTCCAGATTTGAGGTGCGCGTAGGCCTCGAGGAGCAAGGTACTCCAGTCGCGAACGCCGCCACCAGCAAGGTTCCGCATATGAATGAAATCGTACGTGCGTGCGGGCCAAGGATCTGTCGCATCGGCAATCTCAAAGGTGACGTTGGGAGGAACGTCTTCTGGCAGTAGGTTGCTGCTTAGATCGATGCCGAGTATGTTGGCCTGGGGATAACGTTTGGCCATGTCGCAAGCCCATATACCATTGCCGGCACCGACATCTAGAATCTGAAAGGGCTCTTCGGGCGTATATTGGTCAAGGGGCAGCTTGGCGTCAACAAGACTACCATCAAGACACAGCTGAAAGAGCTTGTGCTGAACAGTCAGACGCTTGGCTTCGGAGGCATCGTTCGGGGTAATAAGTAGGCCGGAGCCATGATATGTATGACCGTATGCGTGGATCAGGGGAAGAGTATCTTCAGAGATGGTCGAGTAGTTGGAAGTGGTATCGCTAAAGTCGGAATCGTCTTCGGCGGGGCTCACGTCGTCGGTCACCTGGAGTCGATCGATCCTAGGCCAGTTGTCGCTGGATTTGGAGTCATGGTCGCCAGAAGTTGCAGATGATGCCGTTGTGGGAGGACGTTCTGAATCGTAGCGGGCCATTGTCACGAGTCAATGCTGAAGGGATCGACAAGGGGTATCGACAGCCAAGACGAAATGGCCTGGGTTGCGAATCGGACGCGGTGGGGCTCGGATAAAGCTGTATATACAGAAAAGGAAGTCGAGTTGTTCGAAAGCGGATTAGAATTGGACTAAGGGGAAGAGCATGGAGAGGCTATTCGGAACGCGAAAGGAGTCGGGGGTGATTAGCTGCCGACGAGGAGCATCCATGGCCAAGCAAAGAAGAAGAACAAGAAAGAAGGAAAGAAAGAAGAGGAGACAAGCGAGAGGAAGAGAGAAGGATTAAAGAGGGAGGGGGATGACGAAGAGGAGGAGGAGAAAAGAGAAGACAACAAAAAATGATGAGATGAGATAAGTCAAGTTGCAGTAGAAAGTGGAGGAAGGTAGGGTCCAGGATAGGATCCGACACTTGCCTGAGGTGAGGTGAGGTGCCCCTACCCTGCTCTCCACAGCCGACAGCGACAGGTACTTGGTGGTGTATCGTATTTCCGGAGTTGGCACCTTTCTAGTCCTAGCCCTAGGTACCTTGACCTTCTTTGAGTCTTCCACATCAATATATTACACTTTATAAGCTTCCATCGGCGACCAGGTATTTGATAATACCTAGATTGAATTAACATATCATCACCACGGACCTGAAGCCCTCTTGCTCGCCTTCGCCGTCTCCGCAAGCGAGCGCCCAAACACCTCATGGACATCAAGCCCCTGGTGGCCTAATTTAGGTACCTTACCTATATCTTAGCTTGTTCCCTCTTTTTCTCCCTCTCTCTTAGAACCAACAGTTCAAGACTGGGGGTGAAAGTACCTTGACTTTAGAGTTAGGCGATGGTTCGGCCAATTCCTTGAAGCGGCCCATGTGATGATGACTTGACTGACTGTCAGGTAGTACCTAGTGATGACGATCGTCTACTGCAGCTTTTATCACTACACCACTTACAAACAACACATTCACATACGAGAAGTCATGTCCAGCTTTACAAGATACAACAGTACCTTATCCGTGGTAAACCTTGAAAAGCCTAGGTTCTCCATGTCAATATCTTCACGCTTAAACCTGAGGCCCGTCTAGACCACCATCGCGTGGCCATGTATGTAACCTCGATAGCTCCATTCCAGTTCAGAACCAACAGCATCATCATCAATGACCCTTGCTCGACTCTGTTCCATCCTGTTCCCGCGCGGTCAAGCCCGGTCGTTCCGGCATATCCATTATGCTGAATCGTGGCCTGTTGGTTCTCTTCTCTTTTTTTCTTTTTCTTTTTTGTTTTTCGCGCAATCGTGCGTCAATGTAACCTCCGTCTCGACCCTTGGAATATCTTCAACCAATCTTCTACTGGCCTGTCAGATTATTGGCATCTTAGGTCGAACCCTGCTCCCCGAGTGGACCCCCGAGGGATCCTCGTGGCCCCCCGGCTCCAGCGACAGGGGATGTTCTAGAACCCCGTCAAGCTTCTTCAACTTCAGGGAACCAACATTGTTGTTCTTGTAGATGGTGGCTGTGAATTCCAAATACTATTCGTTTTTTACGTGCCAGATCTAGGAACCCAGAGTTAAAATTCCCTATTGGTCTGCAGCTAAATGGACCTTTCGGTACTTGACATGACCTACTGTACACCATTAATTGAAACATGCACCAATGTGGCACGGCGGCACGGCTCGTCATGCGCTTTATATCATAATATGACAGACAATGGTATTAAGCTACCTGTAATCTAACACACCAGGTAGTCACCCAAGATTGAGTCCTGAAATACTGATATGAAACTACCCACGACGCCGGATGCCAAGTCAAGTAAAACAATGTAAGCATAAACGCCGATGCTATGAGGCAACTGACAATGTCAATAAATGAGGGCCCAAATCGGAGCTGACATTGTCAAAATGGACACGTCCAATAAGCCTAATAGCTTCTTCAATCAGCTTCAGCCCCCAAAAGTGTTGTTCAAGACCTTATTCCTCTTGATTGCATGCCTTTCGTCCTGCCTGTCTTGAAACTCTGGCTCACAAGAGCCCACAAGAGCCGCCCATGCCACAGCTGAATGCAAACCTAGCTTCCTGTATCCGAGAATTCTTCCCTTGCGTAAACGGCGTGACGCTTCGTGGTAACCCCTAATCAGACCTTCGACTTGATCAAACAGGTCTGTCCATCCTGTCCATCGCTTCTCATCCCCCTCCAGCGCAAGAAAAATGCAAAACAAACAGACTCGTTGCCACCCATCTTACCTCGTCCATTAACCAATGCAGAAAGTAAACAATGATTTTTCACTGAGCATCGCTAGCCTGCCCAACCAGCTTGTGAATGATCTGACCCAGTTTCGCGAACCCTGCAAACTCCCGGGATAAGACAAAACCATCTCCCATCTCCCATGTCTGTCCTCCACCGTCCCCCGCCCAATGTCTTTCTGTGCTGATCATCAAATCCATTGTCGTCAAGTCGTGTCCCTTTGCGCGTCAACTTCTAACAAAGCTGATGTCGGCCCGAGATTGTCGTGTTCGCTTGTACTGCGCTTCGTGCAGCAACGTATCTCAACATTTTAGGTCAACTCCTTTTTTGACTTGCGTTTCCCCCCAACTCTACCATCCGTATGCTCATCGTCAGGGCTCCATTCTTCTGGATGAAAGTCCGGGTTGCAGTAGTGTGCTCGATTCCAGATACTATTTTTGAAAGTGTTGGTTGTCACTTGGAATGTCGACTCCGGGAAATTGTTTTTGCTCTCCTCATAATCCAGTTGGACGGGGCTGAATCTGATGTGGTAGTTGGAAGCAGCTGGCATCAGCGATGGCACAAGCGAGTTTTGAGGTCCCGGGCCAGATGTCGCAGCCATTGCAGGGCTAGGGGTCATCGTGGAACTACCGGGCATCGAAGCAGGCGGCGTCGGGGGCTGGGGAGAAGCCATAATGGGGGGCGGCGCTGGAGGCGCAGCTTGCGGCGTTGACGTGGGCAGAGGCTCTGGGAATGATGACATCCAAGAGTTTTGTTGCATAGGAGAGAAGGGTTCTGGCGCCGAGCTGGCTGGAGGCGGTAGCTGTGTAAGTCCTCCCATGGAACCATTGGAACCGAAACCTGGAATCATAGATAGAGCATCGAAGTTGAGCGTCGAGTATTGGCCGAGATCCGCTTGATCAGTTGCAATGTCAGTGTTGTGCGAAAAGCTGGTGACGCGGTTCACCTGTATCGACATTGACTTGTACAGGATATCATAGTGATCGGGTCGGTAGAGTAGGTAGATGATAGGGCCCAGGCTGTTGACGTCCTGGCCATTGGCTTGGTCGGGGAAACGATATCGGTTGACTTGAGTACCTGGGCTGCGATCAAGGTAGGCAATCTCCAGCACGAATCCAGCAGGCTCAAGAAGGGCATGGACAAGGGCGATGATACCAAGATGCTCTATCTCGCGGTCAGGAATCTCAACACACTGGCTGCAGTATGCCATAACTCCGTTCCCGTCCGTTACGAAAGCGTCGTATGTTGCGGCGTTGGCCTTGAGATGGGTAGCTGCTAGCAGGCGGAGGTAGTAAATGATGCTGCTCGAAACGCCGGTGTCGTTCCACTTCTCTTGGATCAACATGAGAGCTAGCTGGGAATCATGGACGACTCGGGCGACTTCGCGCAAAAGGTCGAGCATTTCATCTGCCCAATCTTCGTAGTAAGAATAATTCCCCACAGTGCCCAGCAACTGATTCATACTTGTGAGTCGGGCCACCTCGCCCTCGACCTTGGCCTGGTCGCCCGACTCGACGAGCTTCTCAAAGTAGCTGAAGCCAATTGCTGTTGGTGACTGTTAGCGCAAGTTGGCAATGCCAAGGATGGTGCCGAGACATGATAAAAGATAGTGCAACGGCAGCAAGGAAT
Organism: Fusarium sublunatum; assembly: GCA_013623665.1. Classification (NCBI taxonomy): domain Eukaryota; kingdom Fungi; phylum Ascomycota; class Sordariomycetes; order Hypocreales; family Nectriaceae; genus Fusarium; species Fusarium sublunatum. Next base: position 24,773 of record JABFFF010000233.1, on the reverse strand, counting down.
GCAGACATGTTAAACATGTTTTGGGTACAGTGAGGCTTGAACAAAAAACAGGAGCTTGTTTTCTTACCTCGCCAGCCGCAATTACCATCGCCCTGGATGGGACGATAATGCGTGTAGGACTGGGGAAGGGCCTGAGAGCATGCGGCGTTAGCACCGGACGACAAAAGCAGCGAGGCCAACGTACGATTGTCTTTTCAACGTAGATGGGATCGGCTTTGGCATATTCGTGAGTGATGGCATCGCTTAGAATCTTGTTTCCAACCTGGAGCCCCTGCGAAACTGGAGGTTAGCAAGGTAACAAATGACGCGCATGGAGGTTCCTTGGGAGCTCCGAGGAAATGGGAGTTACCTCATGGACAGGTTGATATTCCTCAGCAGCGGCCTGTTGGGCGGCCATGTCATGATGGCCTGGGTCCTCCATCTTGGGAACTATGATGGAAGAGTGGGGTGAGTATTGCGAATGCTGCGGCAAGCGGTGTTGGCGCTGTAGAAGCTGAAGCTGGTGATGGTGTAGCCTTTGGTGACTTTGGCGTTGTGCAAGACTTGGCGCGGGAGAAGATTTGGCGTTGGGCGCTTGCGAAGAGGGATAATGCGACGGGGCCGAAGGTGCAGCTGGGGAGGAGAGTTGCTGGCGAGGGGTCTGTTGGTGAAGCAGATGCGGCTGAGGCTGAGGTTGCGGTTGCGACTGCGATTGTGAATGCGACCGGGACTGGGACTGGGACTGGGACTGGGGCAGTTGTGATTGTGATTGCGGTTGCTGTTGCGGTTGTGGTTGTGTTGGTGCTGGAGAATTGTAGAATCCAGCACCTCCACCTCCAGCGGACACGGGAAAGCCAAAGCCCAGGTCGGAAGCTAGGCCATAGGACGCGAAGCTGGAGGGGGCGAAGGGCGTGGGTTGAGGCTGGAACATGCCTCGTTGAGAGAGTGAAGTGATGTGAAGGGGGGGAAGATACAGCAAAGAGAAGACGAAGAAGAAGAAGAGGAGGAGGAAGCGAAATCAAGGAAAGAGCTGTAGTAGAATGTGAGGACGAATGAACAGGAACTGCGGGAGGAAACCGGCCTTTCTCTCAGCATAGACCGTACCTAGGCTGTCTGTCACAGAGAGGATGGGAGGAAGAGGCGTTTTTAGGTGCTCAAATCCCAGGCAATGGCGGGAAAGCCACCCGTCCAACACTGAACTGATAATGCTTGCACTCAGAGGGCCCTGTTCTGTCCTGTCCTGTCCTGCTGGCAACGCTTACGCCCTGTCACGACCTGTGGATCAGTACCAGCACCAGCGGGCTCCTTGGATGGGGCCCCGGGGGTCACTGCAGGGATTGAGACAAGGGTTGTTGGTAGGGACTAGGGATTTAGGACAAAACACGGAGACGACGGATAGCGGGTGGCCCAGCGGGTGCGATGGTCTAGCGTTAGGTATCCGTAGAGAGAGATGAGTGCGTTTTAACGGCGGGAGAGCGAGCTCAGTCTCGTCTCAGCTGCCTGACTGAGGTCTTTCTGACGAGAGGGGCTTGCGACAAAGACGGCGGGGCTTGCGGCACGGTTCAACCGTGAAGCTGTCGAGAATGATATCGGCGATGCTCGGATATCGATTAGCACGTAATGGGTCGTCCGTCCGAGGAGTAATAAAATAAATAAATAAAAAGAAGGGCAAGAAGCGCTAGAAGAAAAGTCCCGGGAGTTTATTATGCCAATGCAACCTGACAAGTGCGAGCTTCCCAAGCTCAAGCTCAGTTGTCGACAAGAGGCGGCAGCTAGCGGAGATGCTTAATGACGGGATGTATGTCAAAGTGGTGGGTGATACAAGACGAGGTTAGCTTGTCTCTTGTGGGAGGGAGGACTTGAGAGAAGCAGCCAAGACTCAGTCAAGTACGATGATGGCGACCAAGGTGGTACAAGAGGGGGGTCACGTTTCTAACCCCAGCAGAAAGACTGAAGGTCCTTGAAGCCGGATCAATCTTTTGATCGGGCTAGGACTTGTTGTCGTAGTATAGTTATGGTTCGAGAGGGAAACCTTGAGCTAATAGCTACCTTAGGTAGTGAACAATCACACTAATCACAAATTAGCCCAAACTTACCAACGTTGCTTTGTGTGATGAAGAAACCCTTACATTTGCATGAATAGAGATGAGCAAGAAAACGTCTAGATGTGTTGGAGCTCGAGTCAGGTACCGGTCTTGGTAAACCTCGTGGCAAGACACAGGACAGGGCACAGCACAAGGTAGATGCCAGGATGTATCGGCCTGGACTCCGTGAAAGATTCTCTCCAAGGTCACGACTCCACCCAAGATGAACATCTGGGAGCTCAAGACAGGGATTGGTGGAGAGATTGCAAAGCTGAGCGAGCGATGATGACGATCTCCCGCTGACGATGCCCTGTCGCTACAACAAGATTATCGATTTGATCGGACGGGACGGGCAAACCTGAGCTGCGGCTGCCGCTACCTGCAGTGATGATGATGCGTGCGGCGCGACCTCTCAAAGATAAGGTGGGCTAGTAGTGGAGGTAGGGGATCAGTATCGCTTGGTGATGGGCTGATGTAGGTAGGTAGTGCGAGCGGGTGGGCGAACCGGATGTCGTGATATTACCGTGCTGGATGTGATGTGATGATGTGAGGGAGTTAGCTCTTGAAGCGTAGCGTAGCGTAGCGCAGCCAATGCCGACGGATAAAAGGGACAAGGAGGATCTGGTAGAAGCCTAGATCTCAGACCATGCTCGAGCTGGAGGGAAGAGCTCTATGTTAATACGGCGAGATACGAGGGGAGCCAAGACTTCATAAGGCGAGACAAGGGTTGATCAAGGTGCCGCTTTGCAGCTTGGACTGATTGGTTTCTGTGCCTATCCGAGCCTCATACTCCTGTAATCTGCTATGCACCAAGAGAAATTACATGAGGTGATCCACGGTGCCTTTCTTGGTACTTTATTCAAGTGATACAGTATGAGATCTTTTTGTTCGTGGGCAAGGGGGGGGACAAGACTTTAGACACAAGCGACATACCTCTATAACTTTTATCAAGGAAAATAATATTAAAGAAAGTCATTACATATATTATAAGCATTGTGAAGTTCTTGTCTACTAAATAGAGATAATTTTGTTAGAATTCCTGGGATATGGTAGGTATTTTAGCATATAATAACTAATATCTCAGATTGATCTCATGTCTGATGTCTTATTTCCCCTCGATGGGCGGGATAGCGACAGCATTGGATCCAAGTCCACATCGTGTGGGGGATCAAAAGGTAAAAGCAACTAAAAAGACCAGGTAGCTGATATACCCGCCTCTCCCCGGGAACCACACCGTGGAGAGGGACGGACGGTAACATCTATCTATGATGGTCCCGCAGAGAATGATACAGTCCGTTTTCTTGTGCACTGCAGTGTCTGCCTCGATATATCTCAAACAGCGGACGGGAACGGGAATCCATCTCTGATGAAACCTGGCCGAGACGAGCGGAAGACGGGCCGTGGCGGGAGCTTAAAGGGAAAGAAAAAAGGCCCCGTTTGTGTGTTTGACTTTTGCTTGCAACTCTGTTTTTTTCCTTTGCTCGGCTGTGACTCGCTACCCTGAGTGAAGAACCCTTTTCAAATCTCTTTAGTGTTTGGTTCGGCCGAGCTTAATGCGCCTTTCCCTTGTCTGTCTGCATGGAGTCTTGCTCAGAGTTTTCTTTGGCTCTTCTTTGAGTGGCGATTTTGCATTGAGGGTGACTGGACCCCTGTATTTGTCTTGATGGTGTGAGGGTTATATCGTGCATTCATCTATAGTCGGGCTGTTATCTTGGCTGATCTACGGATAAGTGAGGGCCATCTGCTGCTATATACACACAGTCATGACGAACATGCGTCAGGTCCCTCTGTCCAAGTACCATCACCATCACCAGGTCTAGCACGCCCAGGTCCAGATCCCCCTTGAGACCAAGCGGTGATGGTGGTGCGCACGTCCCTCGAATCTGCGAGCGCCAACCGTTGTTCCACCAGGGGCCTCCCTGTCTTGATCGAGCTGATTGGATCACACCATGCAATCCCTCTAATGCTGTGTTACCCGACCAGACACTCGGTTATTGGAGGACGACGATCCGACGCAACGTGGACGGGCAGGGCAGTTCTTGCGGCAAAAGAACTTTGGGCGCGCGCGCGAGAGAGAAAGAGATTGCTCTGCAGCATGTGCCGTGTTTGCTGTACGTATATACATGTTAGGATGGGCGCACGCATCGCATCGAATGGAGATTTCGGCTGAGATCCAAGCGAGCAATAATATCGGGTTTCAATCCCGGGATTATTAGTCTAGCACCAGTTGCGTTGACAGGAATCCTACGCTGAATCATCACCGCGATTTACTTTCTTAGCTCAGCTTGCTATGGCTGTGATCGAAAAAGCCACCATCTCACTGGTGTTAGTCCAGACCTGTCATGCTCACGAGGCATGGTGACTTGGCTTCAGTCCTTCGCAAAAAAAGGCCAGAAAGCGAGAAAGCCAGAAAGAAAGCCAGAAAGAAAGAAAGAAAGAAAGAAAGAAAGAAAGAAAGAAAGAAAGAAAGAAAGAAAGAAAGAAAGAAAGAAAGAAAGAAAGAAAGAAAGAAAAAAGTAAATACAGAATCTATCTACTGTTTCAAATTAACAGGGCTTTCCGGGTTGGCGGGATCTTGCAAGAGCTTCTTTGCCTGTATCGCCAGCTGATTATATGACAGATCAAACCACATCACCATGCATCCATCATATGGCACGTCTTTGACTGTACCATCACCATCCGTGATTGGCGCCACCCGACACGCGCCGCTGAGACACGCCCTCTGGGCTGATCTGATCTTTGACCACGGCTGTCTCACCCATCTTCTGCAGCATGGACAATAATAGCAAACATATAAACGGAACTGTTTCTTTATCCCGCATACAAACGAAGTGGAATACATACTCTCCTCATCCGATTCCTAGTTTTACAAACAACGGTTTGTTGTCGATGTGTAGGTACCTAGCTTCAGTATACCTATGAATGATATTACTGCCCGTGTCCATCCGTGTTCGAGCAACACCACTCACTACTGCATCGCATAAAATGATCTGTCACCGACCTCTTCACTCGTAATCCGGCTCTTGTGCTTCCCCGGGTTTATCTTCCTTGTGCGAATTAACAAGTGACGTATTCTTGACAATCTCGTATTCTGATATATATCCAAATCCAGCTGGGTATCTGCCGGCATAGGCTTTCCAGGATCATTTATCATTCTGACGTTGATCTTAATCTAGACACACACACACACACATAGCTTTGGATCCCGCGGGTATACATACAGTCACCTCCCAGACCGTTACCTTGGTGCAGCCTCCCGTGACGATCCAGCATTATCTTTGCTTGTTTCATCCTCCAAGAAAGTACGCATCTCTAGTCCTGCAGCCGCGGGCCCCTCTCTCGTGTCCTCTTCTCCACGCCGGTTTTTGTATCCCCTATACAAGAGAAACAGACGGGAAGCTTGAGCCTTCCGCGTGTGAAGCAAACACATCGGCATGTCCCCCTGTAGACTTGGATCACAGCCGCATCTGCGACTCGCATGATACTTACTGTATGTACGCTGCTTTACCCCTCGCAGCTCAAGTCCCGGCTTGTGTAACACGGCGACCCTGCATTGCTTGGCCTATTCTAGCCCAGCGATCTTAGTCCTGCTGCATTATGGGCTGGGTTGGGATAGATCAGCGGTTGCAGTCAGTGATTTCAAAACCTATGTTGAGATTGGTTGGAGCAAACAGGACATGGACTATAGTACGAGAACTACTCAACGGCCGCACGTCACCAAACACCAGTTTATTAGGCTCTATGGTTTGTGGATATTGGACACATTACTCGTCACTCTAGAAACTCGCTCTGCTACACGAGACATGGGATCAAGTCCGAATACGGCGTCACTTCGGCCCTCGTCCTTTTGCACATCTTGCTCTCCTCCCAGCAGCCTTTCTCAGAAACAACTGGCCCGTCGTCGATGCTGCTACCCGATGGCGACAGGGAATGAGCACGCTGCACCGTTGCCAATGCCTCGTACTATGCGAGATCCCGTCGACACATCCCCAACGCGGATGCACCCGCAGGAAAACGCATCAGGATCTGCTTCTCAGATCCAGCAAAGCTGGCCTCAACATGGAATTCCGACAAACAAGAACAGCAGGTATCAAAGTATTCCTGGTTCACGGAGATTGCCGGTTCCTGTTGACGGTGATGGCAGAATTATTGCTTGTCTAGCAATACCCCTCAAGCCCATGCTGCTGCGGCCGCCTTGCCCTTCTTGCTACGGTGCTGAGCCCCAGCTCTGGCACCCCCCTTTCCAAAAGGCAAGCCCTGAGTATCTATCCCTTGTTCCTCTGTTGCCGAGTGCTCAAGGTTGCGGAAACCGTCTCCGTCTCTGAAGATGGCACCAAACAGGTCAGAGATGGACGTGGTGAGCCCCTGGAGAGCTGCAATCCGTTCCGAGTCGGCATCGGAAGTAATCTCAAGGAGTCCTTCTTGCTGATTCACCTGGCCTTTGATCTTGCCGTCAATAATGAGGAATCCCAGGATATCCTGCACCTCAGGTTCAGAAATCTTAAGCTGCTTGGCGATCCAACTCAGCTTCATTCGGGTGTAGGGTGCGATGAGTTTGACCACCCCCTTGGTTCGCATATTACGTGTGACTTCGTCAATGTTTTCGGCGATGAATGAGTCGTCCAAGATGTCCTGGTTACGCTGCAGGACCTTTTCGTAGGTGTGGACATCGTCCCGTTGATAAGCGTCCACCAGTTCCGTCATGGCGGAGATTCGCGGGTCAGTCTTGTAGGGCTTGGTCTCTTGAGAGTCGAAGGGATTGATGTCGGACTTCATCAGCATGGTTGTCAATAGTAGGTACTTGAGCACTTGGATTCGCTGAAGTGAACCCGCTTCGTCGTAGTTTCGGAATGACTCGAAAAAGTCGCTCTGGGCTTCCTTCCAGTTCTCCTCGCTCATGTGCATCTTTCCACCGCACTCCCGAATGATGCCCATGATTCGCGGATGGGGTACAGCGGATTTGACCTTGAGAGCTCTTTGATACAGCGCCTTGAGCTGCTTGTTGTTCTTGGTTTCGGCGAACATTTGGATCTCAAGGGCGTAGATCTCGAGCGAGTAGGTGCCTTTGCTGGGGTCATCGGTCCCATCTTCCCGTTGACAGCTCTTGTGTAGTTCGCGGAGTTTCTTAGACACAGCGTTGTACTCTTTTCGGTCGAGGAGCAACTTGGCCAGCTTGATGTTGGTCTTGAGCCATAACCGCTCGTTGTTGGTACTCTGGAAGCTCTGGAGTGTAAGAGAGTAGAACTTCTCCATGCACTTCACAGCCTCAGGACCGTCGGCGCCCTTTTCGATGTAGTCGAGCATGTTGTTGATTGACTTCTCCGAGTAGTTGCGCGTGACGGCCGACTTGACGTAGGTGAGGAGCTCGGCGTAGTGTTCAGCGGCCTGCTACTGTGAGCGCATGTCATTATTGGAAGCGGCGAAAGAACAAACCTTGTCATATTGCCCCAACTTGAACTCAAGCTTGATGGCCTGCTTGATACCTTTGAAACCCCATTCTCCCTTCTCCTCTTCGAGTGGCGGGATACCTAGAAATTCGGAGACAGCTTCCTCAGGATCTGACAGCTTGAGCTGCTTGGCGTTGTAGTATTTGTTCTCGATATCAACATCGCCAGTCTCTTCGTCATCGTCTTCCTCGTACTCGAAATCGTACCTAATCGCAGTTAGTGGTGTGTTGCGCCTGCGCGGCTGGGCTTGCGTACTGCTCCTCGTCGGACTCTTGCATGAAATCCTCGTCATCAGACATGGTGAAGGAGGCCGTACAAGGCGATGGGTCAGTGAGTGAGGCGTTAGGTGGGTGGAAATAAAGAATGACTCGGCCGAGGAGAGCGTGCTGTAAGGAACAAAGGCAGTTATGATGATGAATGTTGTAGGCCGGAGAAGCTGAGGTGGAGCAGGCAGCCGTAAGGTGGGGGCTTATCGATAAGCGCCAGCTTAGGCTCAATTGCAATGGACATGATGGAACTTATCACCACCACTAAGGCACAGACCTTAATCATTATCCATTATGCGACAGTAATCACTGGGCTTTATTAAATATTTAACACGAAATCTATCATATAAATGCTTTGTCCAAGATCCAGCAACCCCTGCGATCCGCTTGTGACGCTCGCTTGTCCCTCAGCCATCGTGAGCTTGAGCAACACCACCATTCGGTAGCTTGACTATGAACAACAAGATAGCCGTTCCTAAAGCCGACAAGCTGGATACTAGAAATGGTAAGCCCATCCAAGCGTCACCCAACTCAATGCCCCGACCCAGAAGCCATCCAAGACCAGGTGCACTGAGTCCCATGAGCATCTCGACAAGTGAGATGGTGGTGTTTAGCGTGGCAACGGTATGCGGTTCAACGATAGCGTTGGCTATGGCCCTGCTTAGTCCATTGAAAGAACTTCCAGTATTCACAAGAAGAAGGGAAATGATGAATAGCCATGGCACTGCAGAAACAGCTACTAACAGGCTTCCCACTATCATCACACCGGTTACGATGCGCGCGAGAAACAAGTCCCTGGCAACTGGACGTGATCTGTAACGAGTAGTCTTATCAAGGTAGTCAGATGCAGCAGGAAGAATGACAAGGTAGCACACCACGTTGGCGAGGATGCCAATGGTCGAAATATATGTAGCCTGTAGCAAAGTCAGAGATTGTAGAAGCAAGCACAGAGAGATAGTCGCTTACCTTGGACCATGTCCAGTTGAACCGTTCGGTCATGTATTGCAGTAAAATGCCTACATTGGCTACTTTAACTGGGAAGAAGAGAGCAATCGCAAAGATGATCATCATAATGCTCTTGGACGCAAAAATGAAGCGCCAGGCATGCTGCATATCATTTTGGATGCTGATCCAAGCCTGCTTCAAGACATCTTGCTTATTCAGACTAACGCCACGGGCTTCCATCTCTTCTCTGTGCTGTTCATGGGGAGGCCTGTCGTTCTTACGCTGCAGATGCATCGTCTCTGGTATGAGAAGAATGTTCAGCGTCCCGACGGCCATGAAGCCAAAGCCAACCCACATGGACAGCCACGGGTCGAACTGGAGCAGCCAGGCTGAGATGGGGTTCACTAGGGCGTTGAAGATCAGGACTGCGGAAAGGATGCGGAAGAAGATGTTTGTTCTTTCAGCAACAGGGACGACATCGGCGACAATGGTGTAGACCATGGCAGCCGCCATTTGTCCCCCACCACCGATAAGGTAGAAGAGACTTCCGGCAAGCATTGCCCAGATAGAAAAGATGCCTGGAAAGAACACTAGAAAGACATGTGAGAACCAACTAAAACTTTGATCTGGGTGAGTACTTACAAACCGTCATGATCCAGCACGTTTCGAGGAAAATGCCAAAAACTGATAGAAACAAGACAATCCGTCTTCCGTACTTGTCGGCCACGATTCCGAATGGAAACTGCATCAAGATTGCTAGCATGTATGAGCAATAATTCCAAAGTTCACAGTTGGTTCACCTACGAACTCCCATCTCAAGTGCTTGATTCCATCCTATCACCATAGCCAGAGTCTTTTGAACGTGGCTTTCCTTGCAGCGATAGTCCTGTATCTGGGGGGTTCTGAGAGCATGGTCCGGATAGTAATTTTTGCAGATGATATCCTCCATGATGTTCTTGGTTGGCGTGTCCATGAGAAATGCGCTCACTTCAACCATGAGGAGGGCCATGATGCACATGAGCAAAACGCGTCGCTGGAAAGCTTTGGACGGTTGAGAGATACTGGGTGAGTTGTTTGGTAGAAGAGGAGACTCTTCTGATGGAACATTGTGTCCTTCATTGTCGTGGTTGCTTTCCACGTCGGCATCTATTGAGGCCTGGGCATTGTCGCCCAATAGCCTGGTTTGCGAGTCCATGGCGTAGGACTAAAGAGCGATAATTATGTATTGTAGTCGCTAGAAATCGCACGTCCAAGTGAAGGTATCAAGGCATATTAAAGAATGGCTTGTTAGTCTGCAAGATAAAGAAAACAGGTGTAGCGCATTGAGCATCCTCATTTGTCCTGGTACTTTTGCTAGAGCACCCCTTGTAAATTGGTTGGCCGACAGGCACTGACGTCTTGTTTACTAAGGAGGGATTGCTCCGCGTTGGTGTTTGAGCCAATTGAATCGCATCCTGAATAATCAAGCGAGAGCTTGTCTCGTTTGAGAGAGACACGCAATCAACACCACGCACTCGATCACGACGCGCTGACGACATCTAGAGGCCTTTTGCCTTAAGCTTACTGAGTTGGGTTGAGTTGAGTTGCTGACGGCCACGTACGCTTGGCGAATGCTTAATTGATGTCGTTGGAGTTAGCGTCGTAAGAGGGGACCGGATATGTCAGGCGCCACACGGGGCCCCGAACTCTGGTCCAAACCGGCGATTCAGAGAAACTAGCTCCCGTGCTCCGATGCGGAGCCGGACGGCCGACACGGTAGAGGCAGGGCCGGTGTGGATTGCTGGCATGGAAGCTTGGGTCTCAAAGCTAAAGCTATTACTTCCGTACTAAGCTCCATATTAAGTACCTGATCATCGTGAAGCGTATGTGTTAGTTGCTGTGGCTAAATACCCAGACTTGGTAGCCCTTCAAAGATATGCCCGATCATACAGCTGAAACTCCTATGTCATATCGCAATCAGTAACCAACCTATAGGAATCTTGCATTATGTAGGCTGATCCAAAATAAGGTCATGTCAGCAATCTCAAGCTAACCCTCATGCTCGAATGTAAATAGAAATCAGGCTGCGATGCGTGCGTGCTGAGTGGCTCCATCAGGTTGAATGGCAAGACAGTTCGCCTTATCTTAACAACCCCATACTCGCCTTTCTGATCAGGTGAATATTCTTCAACTTGTATTCTTCATTTCACCCATAATCCATCATCATTCCCGGACTCAGACTTGCGCTATTCAGTAACGATGGCTCCCCAGGAACCCGATGTTCAGACGCAGTGTTTGGATCTCATTCGAGGTATCAAGAGCGCCCATGAAAGGCAGAACGAGCTTCTCGAGAAGTTGGTAGCGCTCATGGCAGCCTCAAATACCGAATCAGAGCCTGACGAGAATGTCGTCGAAACTAACCTCGATACAAACAGCACCACCAACATCGTGTTATCACAAGATGACACAATCGAAGTATCTAAGAGCGCGGACTCATCCAGTGATGCGACGGACAAAATGTCGAAGATAGTCAATCGACCTGATGAACTGGACAAAATTGTTCGGTTCGCTCCCGAATTCTACAAAAAAAGACTTTACCTGTTTTCTAGCAAATAAGATGTACATTTTCCGCGTATACCGCAAAATGATGATGGCATTATTTGTCCCATGCGATCTTGGAAATACTGTGAGTCTCAATCCATAAGAACTCCCGATCTTTGTTAACAGGAAAACTGAACAGGGTATCCGAGTGATAATGCGGAGGGCTTGGCGACTCCTGTTCCAGACTTTATACCATGGTGGCAGCTCATCCGTGGACAAGACCAAAGCTGGTATCATATAGATGACACGGGCTATGAATATCCCATACAATGCCCCGACGATCCGCAATCAATGGGCTCAACAATGGCTTTCGAGATCCCCTACTCCTTTGTTTCAAGTCCATCGCACGTGGATCCATAACATATATCAGGGACCAGCCAGACGAGTTTGGACTGACCAGACAGCAACGGGAGGACATACGAAATTCATTGGGAAGTCTATACGCTGCTCCTCAAGACAACAGACTTCCTGTGGCTTTTCATACCAGCGAACTTCGTGTTAAATCCTTGCGCGATTCCTTCAGCAATCCCAGTCGTCAAGGTCTGCGTGATTATCTCGAATGCACACGCACACTCCTTGAAAAACTCACGCAGTTTACCATCATTGATATCACCGCTTTGGGCGGGTCAAGAAACGCATTATACACAAAGTCACAGCCCATTTTTCGTGGCAAATGGCCGGTGTGCTGGGAAATGGTTCGGCCTGCACATCAGCAAGAAAGTCAAGGTTTCTTGGCTTCCACGCTCGAGATAAATAGATCTTTCGATGATCTTTACTCCTCTCGCAGGTGGAATAGGATCATTCAGATGGAAGGCCTGGCAGAGAATGTTGCTGGGCTGGTCAAAGGACCGTGTACAGATACTAATGTGAAGGAAGTTTCGGGGCTTCTTTCCAACGAGGATGTGCTTGCTGAGTACCTCAAAGATGGATACGAAACGATGATGAGTCAGAACTTGTTCTTTCAACCATCTGTCAAAGCATTGCATGTCTCGGAAAGTGAGTCTTGGGGAGGATTTCATCTATGCTGGTACGAGCTGTGTGAGAAACCATCTCGAGAGAGTGTTATGGAATCTACCTGGAAATATGGACGTCTTTACGGATCTCATGGCCCACACATCAAGCAGAAGGCCTTCGCTATACGCTGCTTCTACGATAGCCTTGTGAGGTACCCCTGGAGAGGGGCTTCACGAAAGGACTTCTGGACAATCCTGATTATGAGTCCGTCACCCGCTGAGACCGAGGCCCAGATCACGGTAAAATACCCGCCAAAAACAGATCAAAGCCATCTCTCGTATCGATCCGAGGATATCATGCTGGACGCTATCCGAACGATCTTGCGAGATGTTGTCCTTGCATGGGAGGATTTGCGAATTGCCCTTGGCTCGGCTATTGAACATGAGCCTTTGTTCTTGGATCCAAAACAACATGACGATCTCTTGTTCGACGACGATGCATTCTCCAGGTCCCGAAAGTGCTTTTGGACTCTGAGCTGTCTTGAATCCTTCCAGGCTCTCATCGACGATGCTGTAGAAGAATGGGAGAGCTTTCTTGCGAGCTGGACAGACATGCTCGGAGGCGTCGATCCGAGGGACGATAGGTGGATATTGGACGAACCAGAACAAGCAGAGGAAACCATGCTACAGGAGATCGAACAATACATCAGCCAACTGAGGGATATATCTGCCAGCTTCGTGTCCAGTCGCGAGAAGACAAAGGTTCTCAGAGAAGGCGTAAGTAATATACATCTCAGAAGGACTAGGTTGCCCTGCACCCGACTTACGATATCCAGTTGCTCAGCGCCAGCGGCGTAATCGAGAGCCGAGTATCGACACCTCTCGGAGAAAACATCAAGCTCCTCACGTATGTCAGCATCTTCTACCTCCCGCTCAGCTTCTGCGTTGCCCTTTGGAGCACAAACGAGAATTATGCCAGGCCGATGCTGGCACTGACTTCTGTGCTCGTGGCTGCCGTGACCTTTTTCACTGTGGCAAATCTGAGGAACATAACTGTAATAGGTTTTGTCGTGTACAATACCATAAAGAGGCGCATCGTTCAACTCGTACATGATCAGCGAGGATGATGAATGGGTGCAAAGAGCAATAGCGTTTGAGAGTTACCGGCCCGAGCGACAAGAGGTTGAACCTTCAGAGTGGTATATCTTGTACTTTTTCTTATCTTCTATGCTTTCACAGTCGACTTCATGGATCGGGCATCAAGGTCAACAGGTCAACAGGTCAAGAATCTTTTCCGTGCATCGCCAACCGATACCAGCTCAGGTGCAAGTAGCTGGAGGCCAGAGAGTTTCACGAGGGGCAGTTTAGAACGGGACAAATCACCACGAGCCTCTGTGTGAGATGATGGAATATCTTTTGTTGGTCTTTATTTGTTGATACACAAGTGGCACAAAATAACCTTAATGGAGCGGGCCGGCCCTGGTCGGTTCTCCGGACCCAACCTCCAGACCGTCTCGGCCGCCAGATCATTGCCCAGTTATCCTCAAGATGAACACCAGGAGCGGCCGCCAAAGGGCAGATGCCCAGCCTCTACTCCGTACATGAGAAATTCCTTGTCCTTGTCCGTAGGCATTAGTGCTCAGGCCAATTCGAATCCTACAGCACCACGTAGGATTGCAGGGCTCAAGGATACGGGCATGGGGAGAAGTCTTGGCTTCCAAATACCAAGGCACATGCCTCACAGGGCTGACTATGGACTACGGAATATAGATGTGTAACTCTATCTAAATTCGATGCTGTTAAAGGATGATTATATTTAGTTCTGGCTTTTCTAAGCTGAGGCTTGAAACCTTCTCGATCATCCATAGTCTGTCGTTCAATTCTTGCCACAGACGACCACCTTCTCCAAATGTCTGAAGGATTTGAAGCAAAATGGAGTTTAATGCGAGAAATCTTCGATCAGGCCGTCACCGTTACATTCGAAACTAGTCAAATATGGAGACCAAATCTTGGCTTTCTAGGATGCTCGCCCTATATCGCTAGTCATCCTTGCATAAGCTTAAAATTGGCCGGCGTTTTGGAAACGATTTGCCCCTTGCCCTCATTTCCTGGTACGATTCCCGACAAGGAACGAGATCCTTTAGAATAGCATACGCTGACTCGACCTATCGCGGTAAGTCCTGAGGTCCCCATGAGGAGTGTTCATCTTATTCTATTCCTCCATGAGCTTACTCTGTACAGGGCTAGGGTCCATGATGAGGACGTATATGCTTCAATCATATCGAGTCGATAGTGGCTGTGGTGTTTGATCCCATCATCCTTCAGGAATGGCTAGGAAACAGAGATAGACGCGTGAGGCTGTGGGCCAGGGATAGATCACGTAGTTGTATATAAGACGGATAGACCAGTCCAACTCAGCAACTCGCCATCCTCCCACTCAGACACCATCAGAGGATATCACCATGTCGTCCCCTAAAACCCTCTTCGCGTCGCTCCTCGCCATCGCTCCCCTGGCCCTCGCCCAGGACCCAGCATGCGACTGCTACGTGACCAAGGGCGACAACCCTCAGTACTACCTGGACCACCTGTTCTTTGACTTCCGTTCTCTGTCCCAGTACGCCGGCGTCCCTGCTCCGATCAACAACCGGGAGGGCAGCAGAAACGCCGACTTCACCTCTGACTACTTCCGGAACTCGGCCTTTACCCAGGCCTGGGGTATCCAGAAATGGGCCAACGACGAAGGTCCTGATGGCCTTGACCCTAAGCTTCCCATGCCTATGCAGAACTCGTACAGCAACCTCTACATCGAGGAGAACAGCGATTCCTCTCCTGCCAGCGACACGTGGTTGACTATGCGAACTGCTCGCCACAATGGCTTCTTGTCGGCCTCTGAGTTTGAGTCCATCAACAAGCACCACTTCGCCTCTATGCGCATGTACGCCCGTAGCACTGGCTCCCCTGGCGCCTGCACCGCCATGTTCACCTACCTCGCTGGTGAAAACCTAGCCACCGTCCAAGAAGCCGACATCGAGGTTCTGACCAAGGACGATCCTACCCTCATCCACTACACCAACCAGCCCTCATACACAGACGAGGGCGGAGAGGTCGAGGGCGCCCATCTGGCGGCCACGCTGCCCGACGGCCTCAGGTGGTCCGACTGGGCCAAGCACCGCATGGACTGGACGCCCACCGCCACAGTCTGGAGCGTCAACGACAAGCAGACATGGAGCAACTCGTTCCAGGTGCCCCGAGACCCTGCTCAGCTCATGTTCAACGCCTGGAGCAACGGCGGTGACTGGACTGGTCTTTTGGCCGAGGGCGGTGCCGCGTACCAGCAGATTCAGTGGATTGAGATATTGCACGGGCAGGCTGATGGAGCTTCGTGCCAGAGGGTCTGCAGTATTGATGAGGGCGGCGAGGTTGGTAAGCCAGTGCCTGTCTAGAGGACTGCCTGCTTGTCGACGATGTTGGGTCAGCCTTCGTGTATATACTTTCAGATCTTTAGAAAACATACCTTTATAATTCTCAGCATGGTGCTCGTATGTGAATATTCCTTGTTTCGAGATGTAACCCAGTGGCTGGTGACTTATAATCTTTCGTCTATTCCATCCTCACTTGCCTCTAGTTGCCTTCTATAGTTTGAATCTCTGAGCCAGCAGAATCCCCTCAGCCAACGTCCCAACTCTCGCATCAATAGCACAGCCCTCAGCCTCAAGTCGCTTGCACTCATCCCACAGATCCGCCAACTTCACCGTAAACACCTCGATAAACTCGCTCTCCTCCAGCTGCGGCTTCAGGTCCTTATTTTCGGGAAGTTCCATATCAATACTGACATGCACCATCTTCAAATTGGTGTTGCAGAACCCGGGATCATTAAACATCATAGGTGATGTCTCAGTCGCCTTGCCAACGTAGCCCGTCTCTTCCCTAAGCTCACGCACAGCGCACTCCTTGGGCGTCTCTCCCTCGTCGATGAGGCCTGCGGGTACTTCGATGGTGACTTTGTCGATGGGCGGACGGTACTGCTTCTGGAGTATGAGCTCGTTACCAGAGGGTTTTTCGAGGATTGCAACAATGCCGACGCCGTCGATGTCTGCGTCCTTGGGACGGGTGCGACGCTCGGCGGACTCCCATGATCGTGAGGCGCCTTTGGGGTCTTCGTATGTAATCCTGAAAGAGTTAGAATGGTAATGTAGGGTGTGTTATGAGAGCAATGTACTTTGAGAGTTTGATCCAGCGGGCCTCTTCTTCAGACTGGTGGGTGTTAGTATATATATACTCAGTGATAGTGAGAGCAGCTTACTAGAGGCCCTGTTGACGTGACTTTGGCGTTGAAAACAGACATTTTTACTGTGTCATTTGTTTTGTTTTTGCTTGGAGGAGTCATGATGTTGAAGTGCCCCGCCGAGGTCGGTTAAGGTTGTCCTACGTCACACCAGCTACCCTGCAGCAAGCGGTTAATTCATTTATATTTCCTTTGGATCAAGTAA
Source organism: Fusarium sublunatum (assembly GCA_013623665.1). NCBI lineage: Eukaryota > Fungi > Ascomycota > Sordariomycetes > Hypocreales > Nectriaceae > Fusarium > Fusarium sublunatum. Next base: position 8,029 of record JABFFF010000233.1, on the reverse strand, counting down.
AGATGGTTTTGGGCTGAGTATACAAATAAAGTACTCGGTAAAGTATACTTGTCTTTATTTAGTTGCACTATTTCTTATCTTACTGGTGGTGTTAAAGCCAGACAGTGTTTGATTTAAATTGGCATCTCGGAGTATCTTTTCCGCATGAACATCTTGTTATCGCAAGACGTGTTAATATTGAACATCATTTGGTGGTCCTCGCTCCGTCTAGAAGATGAATCCAGTCCATTTAGAAAGCAAATAAATGACTATAGCGGTCAAAGCCTCACAGACTTGGGGACAACTTCTTCTCCTGCCTCAAGCCCTGCCAAAGAGCCAGCGCAGCCAAACACTTTGCATCACGAGCTCCCTCCCTCCAAGCATCCTTCATCGGCACAACCTTGAGCGTTATCTTCTCTCCGTGAGATCTTAGTCCAGTTAGACGCCCACTCCATTCCCTGATCTGGTCCCTCGGTATCCTCCTCTCATGGCTGAAGATAGTAATGTGCTCATCACACCCTCCAGCACTAGGAAACATGGCATTAGCGAGTCCTTCACCCCCTTTCTCCTCCAGAGCAGCCAGCTCGCTGAGGTTCGTTAGCTCATCCTCTTGGATCGTCACACCGAGCTCTTCTTGAATCTCTTGAGCAGCAGCGCCCTTGAAGCTCCCCGCGTCGTCGACCATTCCCGCGGGTAGCTCTACGAAGCTGAGACTTCCGGCTGGCACGCGCGGCTGCACTGTTAGCACGACGTAGCGCTCTTCTGACTCGGGTGGTACGTCGTCGGGGATGAGCATGAAGAGCATGGCTACGCTGGGGCCGCGGAGGAGTGCTGCGGCAGGCAATGTCTCGCCGGCATCGTTGGAAACGGTGGCTGTGAGTTTGACAAAGCCGAGACGCTTGCCGCCGAAGAGATCGAAGGATTGGACGGTGATGGATCGGAGGGCGTATGGGTCTTTGTTGAAGGGATGAGATTCTTGGGATTGAAGGCATAGTGAGTTTGTCAAAGTATCGATCCAGTTCTGTGAGTATTAGCACCGGTTTATAAAATAGGATGGAGGAGTAGACTTACAGTGAAGGGCTTGAAAGAGGAGAGCTGGTCTTGTGAGAGGCCATCGGGTAGGTTGAGAGGGATGTTGTGACTCTTGAGCGTGGTAGACATTGTGCGTATCAAGTGCAGAGAAAGCGGTTGTTTTTGGCAGACAAGACTATTCGCTGCAAGTAAAAGCTTTGGGTTCTTGCAAATTTTTGTGATGAATTTCATTTCTTTTAGGTGATGTTAGTTGAAGGTTCAGTGTTGGTGTTGAAGACAAGGCTGGTTTGAGTATGACGTAAAGGTCTCAGCTTAATTTGACCCCACGATATGTATCTTTAGAGGAAAGGTAAGGATGGAATGCCACAATCATCAAGTCAAAAAACAGCATGAGAATGTTACTTATATGTCAGTAAGCATGATGATTGTTGAGAATAACCCCTCAAATCTAAAGCTTTAATGCCATTGCCGCGCCCTTCAAGCATCAACAAGCCAAGGAACAAGAACAAACTCCTCATAATTCATACTCTAACAATAATCCATGTTGCTAACCAAAAGTTACCATCAATAAAAAAACTCGCTCAAACAGCCCAGTACACATCTATCTTGACCTTCTCAACATGATTCACCCACCCCGCAAACCTCGCCTTGGCCCAGACGGTAATCACATCTCCCATCTTCAAGTCCCTCACAAACCAGCCATCTCCCGTCTCCTCACCCCTTCCTTGCTCAGTCTTCAACTTGACCGCCGCCTCAGAGTCGGGCTGGATGTTATCCGTGTGCGACCACGTCACCACATGATTCTGCCAGTCGCGATGGGCAGCCTTGTTGTGAGCAATGGTCCACTTCTCCTGGGAGGAGAGAGGGTGCGAGTAGGTGAACTGATCGTTGTTCTGGCCTCGGGGTACAATCGAGGGGTAGAGAGGGCGGAGGGCGCAGACTGGGAGGGGTGATGCTACCGAGGTTGCTGATTTATGTCGAACGTCGTAATTACATGCCGGATCGCCTAGAGAAATTAGTCAACATCATTGACGTATCTAAATGACTTACACGTCTGCTCGGCGTCGAATCGCTCCAGACCAGCTTCAAACCACGTCCACGCCCCGTTGTATGTATGTCGATTGCCCGGCTCACCTCCCCACCCTTGATCATGGCTTCGTATGGAAAAGACCACCTTTCGAACAGGATGAAGCAGTTTCGGGGTGGGATAATCGGCGAGTTTGGCAAAGTACGAAGGGTCATGCTCCTTATTCAACGGCCTCGGCTTGGCCTCGTTCAAATCATATGCCAATACCTCTGCAAGCGCCTTCTTGCCTTCGATACCTGTTAGACCCACAGGAAACGAGCGTAGCTATCAGTGTTAGTTAGTACAGGGCCTCAACTCTAATCTCAAGCTACACTCACAATGAACTTGTTCTCCGACGGACCCGAGCCGTTTATTTTCAACGGACTCGAGTGCTCGGCCTGGAAATCAATCTCGTTGCTCGAATGCGCCCAGTACTCTGCAAAGTCGAAGATGACATCGACTACACCGGGGGGAAGCTTTTTGCCCTTGGTGAGCATGACGCGGGTGACCATGATATCGATAGGCGTCAAGTCGCCGCCTTTAGAGGCGCCCATATCCTCGTTTGCACTGCTTGGTTCGCCCATTATGAAACTTCGTAGGCCTTGGATCACGTTCTGGGGGATGCTTTGCATGACGATGAAGCTGAAGATGAAGCACGCAATGTAGATCAGCATGTAACGTCCAGGTATGATGCACTAGAAGAAGGAAGGAATTCAAATTTAAAAACAAGTTTATATTTCCAGGAAAAAGGTGACGCGTTTGAATAGGATCACAGAGGCAGCAGCTTAACACACCCATTCACAGAGGCGATCACCTTTGACGTCAGCCCCGCCGTCACATGTGTTATCTTATCACCTCAGCATCCCTCGAGGTTTATCTTATCTTGTCTTATCGCACGTGAAATCGCGTCATCGCAACGCCGTTAGCTAATCCCTGTCCCCCGCGCATCGGAGCGATCTCGGGCTATCGGGATCCATCAACTAAAAAACGCCGTCGCACGATTCAAATCTCTATTACAAACCACGTCCATGGAGCTCCCCCAGACGCCAATCCTCCTCCTCTTTCTCCTTCACACTCAACCTCCGCCATGAAGTCGTCACGGTCCCTCGCTGCGTCGACTCACCAGCTGAGAAACGCCCTCGCTACCCCCAGCGGCTGGTCCTCACTTGTACGCCCCGCATCATCATGTCTCCTCCGAGCTCAGCATCAGCACCGTCAGCTTCACTGCTCAACGGTCCGGAGATCAGGCGCCGCTTCTAACCCGGCCATGTCCTTCCCGTGCCTCGACGCTCTGGAATCGCGCTCCGCCAAACTCACCGACGACGACACCGAGCCCTCGTACACTTCAGGCGCTACCCTCAACTACCTCTCCAAAGAGCCCTTCCTGCTCGACTGGGGTGGCATCTTGCCCGAGTTCAACATTGCCTACGAGACATGGGGCGAGCTCAATGCCGACAAGTCCAACGCTATTCTCCTCCACACCGGCCTGTCTGCCTCGTCACATGCTCACTCCACCGAGACCAACCCCAAGCCCGGCTGGTGGGAAAAGTTCATCGGGCCCGGCGGTCCTCTCGACACGGATAAGTACCACGTTATATGCACAAATGTCATTGGCGGCTGCAACGGGTCGACGGGACCAAGCAGTATCGATCCAGGCAATGGAGAACGCTATGCCACTCGCTTCCCCATCCTGACCATGGACGACATGGTCCGCGCCCAGTTCCGCCTGCTCGATCATCTCGGTATCGACAAGCTCTATGCCTCAGTCGGCTCCTCCATGGGCGGCATGCAAGCCCTCGCCGCAGGCACACTCTTCCCCTCTCGTGTCGGCCGCGTCGTTTCTATCAGCGGCTGCGCTCGCTCTCATCCCTACAGCATCGCCATGCGCCACACCCAGCGCCAGGTCCTCATGATGGACCCCAACTGGAACCGCGGCTTCTACTACGGAAAGGTGCCTCCCCACGCGGGCATGAAGCTCGCCCGAGAGATTGCGACTGTAACATATCGCTCCGGACCAGAGTGGGAGCAGCGCTTCGGTCGTCGTCGCGCCGACTCGAGCAAGCCCCCAGCTCTATGCCCTGACTTCCTCATTGAGACATACCTTGACCACGCCGGTGAGAAGTGGTGTCTCAACTACGATCCCAACAGTCTTCTCTACGTCAGCAAGGCCATGGACCTCTTCGACCTGGGCATCGAACACCAGCGCGCCACACGCGCCCGTCGCCAAGAGCGTGAGAACCAGCTCGCCTCTGGTCAAGCCTCGCCTCTTTCCTCAGACGCAGCATGCAGTCTCACCCTACCTAACAAGCCCTACGAGGAACAGCCCGGCTCGCACCCCGACCCCGCGGACGCAGCCGTCGTTCCAGGCTCGCGCCCACCGGAGGATCTGATCCACGGTCTTGCGCCGCTGCGCGACACACCTACGCTGGTCATGGGCGTTGCAAGCGATATCCTCTTCCCGGCGTGGCAGCAGCGTGAGGTGGCTGAGGCGGTGCGTCTAGCTGGCAACAGGAACGTGACACACGTTGAGTTGAGCGAGGAGATGAGCATGTTTGGCCACGACACATTCTTGCTGGATCTCAAGTACATCGGCAGCAATCTGCGCATGTTCTTGGGCTGAGTACCTACCTATATGTATATATAAAATCATGTAAAATTGGTGATGAATGCTTCTTATAATGATTAATGCAGTTTGTATAATCACATTCATATTCACACTCTTTCGAGGAAGAAAACTGCATGTGGTTATGTAGATCCAGGCCTAAAGCTCTGGATATCCAATGCATAGACATTATCCACTAATCATGTCCCGATGACAACTATATACATGGATAAGAAAACGAGGGACGGGTATGTGATGTAGGTACTCTATAAACAAAAGACGCTATGTCCAAAAAAACGAATGTCCAGAGGAAGGGGGATATAATCGACGATATGAAAACTCATGAGGATATGCTCGCCTATCTAAAATGCAAGTCGCCCAGATCCAGAAACATTCAAAAATCAAGTATCTCGACTAGATGAAACTTGGGTTGAACGCATCCACCACAGGATTCGGGGTCCTGACCCTAGGTCCCTCGACCCCTGTGCCCGGTGCCTGCGGGACAGTGATAGGGGATGGTCGAGGAGGCGCTCTCTTGGCCTCAACGCGGGTCGCACTGCGATCCCTTGGTGGAACAAAGCCCGCCATGACAGGTGAAATCAACGGTCTGGACTGAGGCTCACGGCGGTCGTATCCTTCGTCCCCAGCCATGTCAAATGTCCGCGCGAGATTCTCACTTGAGCTGGAGATTGTCTTTTGTAGGGAGGGAAACGTAGGTGAAGGTAGACTCGGGGGTTTATCTGAGATAGGCGAGGATGCGTATTGTGCGAGACGCGGACTCAACGAGTCATCGGTGCCTTGCGTGGGAGAACGGAGAGCAAAGTTGGAGCGGAAGGGGGATAGAGCCGCCGGCATGGCAGAGCGGTGCGCTTCGCCACGGTCAAAGTCGCTCCAATTGGGGGTATTGGTGTTTTCTAGGGTATCCCAAAGGTTCTCATGGTGCGATCCAGACGAGTCCGCAGTCTTTGGAGGAGGGTACGTGGGAGGTTGGCGACGCTGATGCTTTCTCGGTTCCAGGCCAAACCCCATCTCGGGGCTGTCGAACTCAGCCTTGGGAGGCTTACGACCTCGGGGCAGGCCTTTGGATATAGGAAAGTCGCCTTCCATGGGGCTTTGCTGAGCAAAAGGGCTTGCTGTCCGTGGTGGCTCAGGAGTTGCACGATCAGAGAAATAGCTGCCGCTTTGGTCAAAACCTGGGCCAACAGCGCTCCGCGGCCCTGCTCCAACAAGGGGCATAGTAGCTGAACGGTCGACAAGTGGAGATGGGACTCGTAGAGGTCGGCCAATTCGGGGATCGGAATCAGTCCTGGGTCGGAAACCGCGTGGTGGAGGATGAAGAGGCCGAGGCATGTATCCTGGGTTGGAAGTCTCAGCGGCGTCAAGTTGCTTGTCCTTGGATCCGGGGTTCAGTCGAGGTGGTGGTATAGGGGGAAGAGGAGCGGTGGGCGACTTGTATGGAGAGGGCAGAGGCCGAGTGGGCGGAGAAGAGTCCGGAGGCTGGTATGCCTTGTACTGCTTGGGCGGGTACTGAGGTGATGGTTGAAGAGACTGCTGGATTGTCCTAGGAGGAGATTTAGGGAATTCATCAAATGGTGGAGATGGTGATCGACCGGGAAACTGAGAGAGGATAGGTGACGGCTGGGGAGATTGTTGCTGAGGAGGTTGTGACAGAGGCGAAGGTTGAGGCGAGCGAGACGGCGAAACGGGCCTGATGCCTTGCAGAGGCTCCGAGAGCTGACCGGGCTGAAGAATTTTTGGGGTCTGTTGAGCCGACTTGGCCTGTTGAGAAGGTTGAGGCGTCTGTATGCGAGGTATGAACTCTGCTGACGATACCAATGACAGAGGAGACATGGCATCGCTCAGGTTTCGAGCTCGTGTCGACCCCGAATCACTCATGCTCAGACTTGGACTCGACTGCATAGTTCTCAAAGGACTAGCTGTCCTTGCCGCGCCCAGGGGCTTGGGCTTCACGTTTGTTTCCGTGGGGCTCCCTCCAGCCTCGGTCGACGTGTCCTGACTCTTGCTTCCAACACTGCCTCTCCTGACAGTCTCACCAAAGTCAAAACCTGCAAAGTTGCCCGCAAGACCTTCAGTCATGGGCTTCTGGGCCTCGCGCGCCTTGGACTCTTCGAGATCCATGGCGAAACTTTGCCGCCGGGGAGTGTGAAACGTAAAGGTGTCGCGTTTAGCTGTAACATTGCGAATCACAGGGGGTTCCCAAACGTCCTCACTGCGGGCAACCGAGGCAGCTGGGCTGGGGAGAGACATGGGGCCTGCAGCACTGGGGTTGCGGAGGCCAGTTGCGAGAGGCACGTTCTGACGGCTGCTCGAAGGGCGTTGGTCAGGGGAGAAGGATCGTTCGGCGTTGACAATCGAAGGCGGTGGGGAGGGATATCCATTGGAGATGGAGGGAATAGGACTCTTGTTCCTGATCTCCTTTGTGGTATCATCTCCAAGACCAAACTCGAACTGCTCGTTGCTCTTGGGTTCATCCATGGGTGTTGGCGGTATGCTGCTGACCGAGTCCTTGCCAAAGTGTATGTTGAAAGGGTTCGGAGGCTCTCTTGTAGAGACAGCGGTTCCAGGTCTAGTCGGTGTGCCAGGTCGGTTGGAGCCGGTGCTGATGGGTCCTGGCGAAGCGAGGCTTGTGGAACTGGCATTGGCGAAGCGAGTGTTGAGGTTGACGTCTGAAGCGTTGAATCGCGGGTTGCCCATTCCCATTCCTGGTGCTCGCGGGGCACTGAGATCGACCATGGATGAGGCACCGCCTGCGCCGTTCATGTAAGGCGCGCGCCATTGCGTTGGCGGTTCGAGCTGGGAACTTGCAGTGCCTGGGCGGGCGATGGCTAGGTTTGGGCGGGAGAAATTGCTCTTTGTAAGTCGACGGGGGTCCCTGGGGTCGTCATCTTGAGTGCGATGTAGATGCTGTATAGACTTTGACGCTGGTTTCTGCTTGTCCCTGGTGAATGTTAGTGAGATGCGCATCTTGGATATGGCCGAGGTTGTTACTTACTGGGACTTTTTTCTATCGCCTCCAAGCCTGAGGCCAAAGAAGGATACCATCTCGAAGGGTATGAGAATGGCAGGGCAAGAAATGACGTCCTGGTGAGTCTATCATCAGCATGCCCTGTTCATGATTGAGATAGAAGATGATGTAGTAGAGAGATTGATTGCTTGTCATGGGTTTCTCTGCATATTTCTAGAAGGAAGCGAATGGAGCACCTACCGTGAGTTCAGTTCAGTTCACCCAAGGGTCCCGCTCAACGGGGGGCGCACGAGGCGCAAAGGGACCAAGTGGGTTAATTTAAATCGATCAAGTCCAATTTTAGACTGTAAGGGAACCTTTTGGG
>JABFFF010000228.1:0-41099 GCA_013623665.1 Fusarium sublunatum | reverse complement strand
GTTTAAATATATAGAGATAAGTTAATTAAATTCTTATATCTTTTACTTATAGTTTTATAATAACTTCCTTCTTAAGACTACTATTAAACCTAGGCAATAGAGACTTTTTATTTTTAATAATTATTTAACTTATATAATAGTAAAATTAATATTTCTTATTTAAATTAATAAGGTATAATTATATTATCTTTTAAAGCACTTATTATATATTATATAACCCCTTAATATTAATATCTTTTCTATTCTTAAGTAGTATTTTTATTAAGATACTTTAAAATTTATAACACTTAAAGTAAGGTTATTAATTTAAAAATAGTAATTTATATAGGCTTATAAAGTAGCTTATTTAAAAGCCTTAACTTTAATTAATATATAATATACTTTTTAAGGTTTTAAAATTTATCCTATTGCTATTAAAAAACTGTTAAAGAAGGTAATTAAATTATCTTATCCCCCCTTATTAAAAATATAGCTAAAAACCCTATAAAAATAAAAAAGTCCTATTAACTAGCTTTATTTAACACTAAAGAACTATAAGGATATATATATATAGCTAATTTAGGCTAAAAAGGAATATAGTCCTATTCTATATAGTCTTAAGATATTAATTATAAAGATAGAAAAATAACTAAATTATATTAATACTATTAATACTAATAAAATATATAAAATTAATTATTTAAAGCTAAAAGTAAAATTTAAAAAGCTAACTAAAAGAAAACCTATTAACTATAATTTAAATAACCGATTTATATAGATTCTAGAAATTACCGCTATATACTTTCAGTCAGAAGAGGCGCCTATAATTATATAAGACCGTTAATTGCCTAAATTATAAGGAAATTCAATTAAAATAGCAGAAAGTGGATAGGCGGCCCTTATGAGTAAATTCTAGTTTTAACCATCTTAATTGACCTTTATTTCGTTGAGAAATAATTAATTATCGTGTTGTGTTAATTAAAAAGTGAGGCGATCACGGGTGGCGGAATGGGGGGTCGTGATGTTATCTGGTCGTCGTTTGCCCGGTGCTCTAATCGCGTGACACGATTATAATGATGAAAATACGAAGTGGCTTAAGAGACGGAAGATTCTTTGTTTCTTGTGCAAGGGCATGGCGGCAATGGCCTAATAAGTCAACAAAGCTTGAGTGCCGCCAACTCTGTCGATGTTACAGACTGGAGGCTTACGCATAAGGTAAAGGGGAACATGGTGATTAGCGATGGCCATGACTGCGCAGATAGACAGTTACAAAGTATATACTCTCATGTAAAATGTGTTGGAGCAGAGTGTAAGTTGATTCATGGTAGTTTAGATATAATACTGACTCACTGATCAAACTCCCTGGTTTCACACAAGTTGGCTTCGAGTATTGTACTCGGTACTCCGTAATCTGTGTGGTTCCACCCAATACCGCAAAATGCGCTAGTGAGTACATCCAACCGAACAGGCATCTCGTATACCCGCCCTGCATAACTTATTCTTATATCCGATATCGATAATGCTGCTTTCTTAATTCGCTAGCTACCCGCTTCTCCAGGGCTGAATGATGTTAAAGAATTCACAGATCAGTCTGCACATAGCTACCTATTCAAGCCACAAGGAATACCCAAAGATTGTAGTCAGTTTATTAATACAGCGCATGAATAATAATTGCACGTTAGAATCAGCGCTTTTCGATGGCCTGGTTTGTGCGCGCCATGGTTCACACATGCTAAGGTCTTCAAATTGACACCGTCACCCCGCGCTGGCACACCCTCCCCTCCATCAAACCACCATACCCCACCAAAGAATTCCCATCGCCAAACTTCAAAAAACTTCACTTGAACCCCTACGACGTCCTTTTTCTACTCAGCCATGGCGTCCGACCTTTCCGCTCCCCCCGTGCTCTCCACGCCGGACGACCATATCCTCGAAGTCCCTGCCGCTGATTCCATCCCCACATCCACACTCTCCGACGATGCCCTCCGCGCAACATACGAGGTTGTTCGCACAGCCGATGAGATCCGCACAGGGAAATGGAGGCGCATAGGCTTGCAATTTCCAGATTTCATGCTCGTGGACGCACCGCGTGTTGTGGAAGCTCTATCCAAGGAACTCGCCACACAGGATGGGCTACAAGACAGCAAGGCGGAAAGGAGGATATATGTCCTTGCGGACAGCAGCTACAGCGCCTGCTGTGTAGATGAAATCGCTGCAGAACACGTTTCGGCAGATGTAGTAGTCCACTATGGCCGCACATGTCTCAGCCCTACAAGCCACCTCCCAGCGATATATGTCTACACGAGCCACGACCTGGACTACGAGGCGACACTCGCCGAGATAAACAGAGAGTTCAGCGACAAGGATGTCAAGCTAGTCATTATGGCGGACCTTACATATCAGAACCATGTCGATAAACTCGTTTCTCACATACGCGACCAAGGATATACCAACGCCGTTTCCACAGCCGTAACGCGCGACCCTGCCGCTCTCATCCCGAACCGAAGGATACTCTCTGACGAGGCTCACGATGACGAGCACTGGAAGTCTTACTCGATCATTCATATTTCTGATCCTCCATCCGCTCTCCTGCTTGCGTTGTACTCGCGCTTCGCCTCATTGCATATTCTCTCCACGTCCTCCTCCGCGCTCGAAAACCCAACTTTCCGCACAGCAGGCCTCCTCCGCCGGCGGTTTGCCAAAGTTCTTTCCCTCGCTTCAGCTGGAGTCATCGGTATTCTTGTCAACACACTTTCAGTGGCCAACTATCTGAGTTCCATCAATACTCTGCGCGAGAAGATCGCCCGTGCGGACAAAAAGAGCTACACCATCGTTGTAGGCAAGCTCAACCCCGCCAAGCTCGCAAACTTTGCCGAGATTGAGGGCTGGGTTGTCGTAGGTTGCTGGGAGAGTGGGCTCATTGAAGATGATGCCGGATACTGGAGACCAGTCATCACGCCGTTTGAGCTCGAGGTTGCGCTTATGAGTGAAGAGGAACGTGTCTGGGGTGGCGACTGGTGGGGTGGTATTGAGAAGCTAGGTCTGAACGACAAGCCAGAGGCTTCCAGTGGCCTTGAAGATGCCACAGAAGAGGGGGATGATCAATTCGATGATGTTGCTGGCGGCGTTGAAGGCGAGGAATCAGCTCCTCCTGAATTCGACATGCGAACGGGCAAACTGGTCTCTTCAAGTCGTCCAATGCGTCTTCCGGTCCGCAAAAACCCTTCCACGACTGCTGCTATCTCGGCGAACGGCGATGGCGACGAGGGTTCGTCCCAACAGAACGGTTCTCTTATCAAGCGCACAGTGGGAGAACTGGCAAGCATCAATGGAGTGGCAAGCCCAGGAGCTGAATTCCTTCGATCGTGTCGTACGTGGCAAGGGTTGGGCACTGATTTCGACAACGAGACGAGCACGGTCGTCGAAGAGGGGAGGAGTGGCATTGCAAGAGGTTATGAAGTTGGCGAGTCGGGTCGACATTGAACGATGCAACGACACGAGGTTTACACACATTGATACCATTTTCATACGGAGTTGGCGTTGGGATATAAATAAAAAAGGCGAATCCTGGTGGTTTAAAGTGCATTTATTGATATATTAGGTGTAATCATCCTCATCAACTCGTATCACAGTAATGTCGTACTATATACAGTAGAAACGTTAATCGAAGCAGCCTCCGGGGCCTACGTTTCGAAATAGAAACATCCAGTCCCGACCATTTCCCTACATAAATCGTCGATGATCCAAGCCATACTAGAGAGCTTGTCGCAGTAGGTGCTGCCCAAGCTCCTAAGTGCAGGAGACAAGGAAATATCATCAACATCAGGGCATGTTGCTCGTAAGTCCATTCATTCAATCCTTCAGATGGAAAACACGTTCTAGGAGATGTCATAAGGCATAATGCCGCCATTGCGGCTATCATCACAGGGCTCTGTCCACCCATCCAAGATAATTTGTTGCGCGGGGAGGCATAAGGCTCGTGGCGCGATGCTTGAAGTGTCGTGCTCGGACGCCCTCTTAAATTGTCTTGGTATAGATCAAGAGCTCATAGATTCGATTTCGTGATCGTTGTGCTGGGGTATTGTGATTTGAGGTAAATGTGCATGCAAATGGATAATGGGGTACGCCATCGGAGAATATCTCAGATTGGCGTAGCACTTGATGTTGTTGTTTTTGGTGCAACCATGTTTATGAACCAGTAGCAAAAGTCACGGTCCATCTTAGACATAGACACGACGAGAGTGAGGGCGGCTGTGGCTGCTGTAGCGGGAGCCAGAGCGGGAACGGCTTCGGTGGCTGTGACGGCTCGAGTGGTAGGATCGACGAGTGTGGTGGCGGTCATAGGCGCTCATGTGTCCGCCATGCATAAAAGCAACGACAGCAGTGACGAAGAAGAAGATAACGTTCATGATGCCAAAGGCCCAGCAAGCCTTGAGCATGGTGCAGGGCTTGTCGTTGACGAGGTCGTAGCTAGGGCCAATGACACGGACGTCACCGGCAGAGAGGTCCCAATCGTCGCTGCGACGGACGCTGATGCAATCGGTGTATTGTACGTAACGGAGGAAGTACACGGCGGCGATGAAGGCGCCGAAGAAGAGGGCATCGACAAAGGCGACGAAGTGGGCGTTTGTGGAGGAGCGGTGGTAGCTGAAGAGGGTGAAGATGGCCCAAGCGAGGGCGAGGACCGAGACGATAAAGAGAATCAGGATGGAGTCGGGCGTAAGAGCGTTTCGCTTGACGAAGCCGTCGACAAACCAGGCAAGCATGCCCATGGTCGGGATCTGGTAACAAATGTTAGGCTGCAGCTAAAAGAGAGGGAGCGCTATCAATTAGACTCACCAGAGTAAGGATCTGAAGGACCCGGAAGAAGACAAAAACCATTGCGAAAAGCATCTTGGCGGTATTGGCTACGCGACTCTAGTGAGGGTTTTCAGCGCAGTAAAATGATGCTGTTGGTGATGTTGTTGCGCCCAAGAGCGGGGAGTTTCCGATGTGCAAGTAAAGGTTAATGACGTGCGCGGGGACTTGACTTGAGACGAGATGACCACCAAACAATCAAGAGGGATCGATCAGTAACACGCAGAGAGAGAGTGAGTGATTGACAATAACAGAAGAACTAAGCAAAAGCTGAGAATGGAGGGTGAGCGGGAAGAATGGCCTATTTTGTAGCACAGCGCAACCCAACCCAACGTGCAAACTCATTCTCGGAATTTCCTTGGTTTCTTCCAGGTGGTTGGGTGTCTAGGTTGGAAATGGATGGCGCAGGCCTGGCCCGACGGCGGTGGGATGACCCTTGCAAGCACGCCCCTGTTGTTTGAGGATTTTAGTGGTTGGGCCCCCCCCTCAAGAGCTACAGTACAGTACGGTGAAGCTTGAGTTAGGGTCCAGTGCTAATTCATGCTACTCAACAGTGAGGCATCTAGGCTACAGCCTGAATATGGAGATTGAACGTTATGCGTTGTCATCAGCCTTAATATCGACAGGGATCTGTTTATGCCCAGTTTCTCTGACCGAATGATCATTCCCCCAGACTTTCATCTCATCACCATCACACCTCTGTCCTAGACGGTGATGCCGAAATTGGAACATGACGTCGGTTTACACTAACTATGCAAGCACTCAAGATGTTCAATTGCAGTAAAAGATCAGTTGTAGGCACACTGCATCACAAAACAAGAGGCGATAATGCAATGGACGCCAAGAGAAGCACATTTGTTCCAGACCCTTTAGAGCTGCGACGTCATCAAAATTCACGAGGCTGGTCAGTCAGATCCCGCACCCAAAAAAGGAAAATATCTCAGAAAACAAGCTGGCTGGTAATCAATAACACGAAAACAAGACTGGTCCCTTACACCCACAAAGAGAAAACAAGCCAATCAATTGCCTATCGCCCTTGGAACAATCCTTGATCAATACTGCATAGAGTTCTTCTCCTTCCTTTTACTGTTCTATCTCAGGAACGGTGGCTGGCGGATATGAACGGCGCTATTGTCATCGCACGGCCGTTCGCTCAGACGCTCAGGAACATGACATAGTGCACCATGTGGCATATAATTCAGGGCGCATTGGACCGTTCTGCACGTCTCAGACATACATACAGGATCAAAAAGGTACATACATAATACACGCCGGAGACAGATACTCCGTGATTCTCCCCTCTCGGCAGATCCGCTTAGATCCGTCTGTCCAGAGCACATCACTGGGTCCTTTTTACCGAGAAATATTTCGTTAGTCTTAGTCGGTGGCTGGGAGCATGATCAACAGGTACGATCTGTTTCATCATAGTAGCTTGTATAGTGGAGTCTTGTTCACCACAGCGATAAGATATTCTTCAGACTACGTATACAGATGGTCTGTTATTACAGGACTCTCGTCCTCTCGGTCTCGCCGGATCCGCTCCTTGAAGCCGTCTCTGAAACCCGCTCCGAGAGGCCCACTTAACCCCGTGTTCATGTCCCCCGCAGCTCCGGTCGAGTCCGAGCGTAAAGGCCACTCACTCATCAGACTCATATCAACGTCTTCAATGTCTTCAATACCGTCGTTGTCCTCGCTCTCCCATCCCGCAACCGTCATCCAACAATATGACTTCTCATGCGCGCCCTCTCCCATCCCTCGACTCATCTCCCGTTTCCATGGTGGCGTCCTGGCTCCGATGAGCCTCGGACTCAAATGATACTCAACCTTTTCGCTATACTGTACTCTCTCATCGTCCACGGACAGCGAGGCTAGCGATTGCAGAATCCCATAGATGAGTACCCAGCGACTTAGCCGCGCCGTCGCCGGATCCATCTCTCCAATCTCATCAATGTTCTCGAAGCGTTCAAACGCACCAACCAATTCGTTGGCTGTAATCTCGCTCCCTAGCTTGTCGCCGTTGGTGCTTCGGGCGTAGTCAAAGCCCAATCGTTCATCCAGTGCGTCGTTATCTTTTATAAAGCCACGAGTGGCCGGCTCTGGCAGTAAAGGATACGGATGAGGAATGTGAGGGAAGCCATGCTTGTTGTCGAACTCAACGAGCATATCGCCTAGTTGTGCCCCGGCCGTGCTCAATTCAAAGACACTATTGGCCGTCTTCGATATCATCGTCAACTTGAGCCCAGGTTGTGCTTCTGCTTCGTCCCAGACTGTGCCACGGTCAACGATGTAGTCATATAAGGCGCCAAAGTCCTTCTGCAGTCTCATCACCAATGTGCGATTCAGCCAGGTATCGCCCTGGGCGGTATTTTTCGACGGACCAGTCATAATAGGCGGCGGCCAGGTTCCGTAGATTCCCTCGAAATGTTCCAAAAACATATGTCTTAGCCTCTCTGCGACTGTCCTCTCAGAGCTGGTTCCTTGAGCAAGTGTCCATGTGTCTGGATACTGGAAGCCAGCTAGGCGTATCTCCGCAGCCTGAACACGACCTTGCATCTCCAAGCCCGCCATCTCTAGTAAGCTTTTTGTGGCAGGAGTTACGTGCTCGAAGTCTCTATACTTCTGCACCCGATCATACATACCCACGCAATGCGTGAAGCACTCCCTCCACCCTTCCTCCCATCGTACGTCTGGTTCATCCGCCCACGCAAGCAACGAAACTGCCATGGAAGAACTATTGCGCACGTCGCCTAGGCCACGATTGCAGATATAGTGTACTATTTGGCTGACATTGTCGTTATTAGGAGGCATGTAGCTGTCGAGCCGAACATGTAGGTCCGAAAGAGCCTCTCGTAAGGAGAGTCCTACGATCGAAGCGTTGCATAATATCGCGAAGAAATTGCGCGTCGTGAGCTGATGGCGTAGCTGATCGAGGCTCTTGATATTCTGGGGAGGCGGGAACTGCATCTCATACAATACTTGCCCGCCAGCTTCCATCTCTGCAGTGCTGGTGCGTTGAGACGCTGGTGGTGTGAGTGGTACATCTTGAAACCCTTGGTCGATCTTTGTTTCGTAAGATTCACTTGTGGATAAAGGTGGCGAGGGCCAATGTGTTTCCAGTGAGCCGTCACGTAGAAGTGTGATGAGGTGACGACTTTTAGTTGCTTCGATAAGATGCGATGACACACGCAAAGTAGGTAAGCTCTGGCCCTTGCGTCCGAGGTAAATCAGAACATCGCCGTTCGGATCCCATAGTTCTGGATCTTTCCGCAACTTGTTCCATTTGGTGGCAGGTTTTCCTCCGCCGATCCAGCGTCTTATCTGGACTGTTGCTGCAGGTGATGTCTCTGGGATCGGGGGTAACTTGGCTGTTGGAGGCGGGCCAATGGGCGGTATGCTCCACGTAGTTTGGGAGGTCGGTGATGCGGGAGTTGGGTATTGAGAGTTCGGGTAGGACGTCGATGGTACTGTTGTTTCTGTAGGCGATTGTGCTTCCCAACTGCGACCTGGGTCTTCACGAGATATGAGACCTGGCTGTACAGTCTCGAGGCTTGGACGTCCTCCTGTACTGTCTTGGTCGATCAGCTCATCCTTGTCTTTCTTACGAAAGGTGAATGTTTTTGCTATGCTTTTTCTGACGTTGTCGCTCCGCTTGTCAAGTATTGTTCGGAGTCCGCTCTTCTCAATGGTGGAGAAATCCTCTGACAGTATACCTGATCTTGATCTGCTGTGAACCCAATCATCCGTGGGAGCAGTTTGTTGGTTCATGTACGCATCATTGTTCCAATTTCCAGCTGTCATCGATTTTCCTCTCATGGACCAATCTCCCCTACTTCCTATCGATGGTGTCTGGGCAAGCTGTTGGCCGGCGAATGTCTTTGTGTCAGTGGGTGATATTGAGGTGTCAGTGCAAAGGTCTTCGCGACTGGAAGACGAGTGCAACGATTTGGTGCGGTCATTTCTCGCCGCAGCTTTGCCCTTTGCTTGTGTGGTTCTTTTACGCGCAAACGCGCTTCGTGCCGACATGTTGTGCAAGACGAAGTTGACGAGGATATAAGTGCCGGCTCGGCTGCTGCAGAAAGATATGATAGAGATCGGATGAAGGGCTATTTTCGGTCTATGTTCTCTCAATCAAACGAGCGTTTCCGTCATGCTTGAGAGCTGATATAGTAGGTACGTGTCTTGGCGTACATACGTGCAAGAGGTTCGTCGCGTGGCAAGAAATCTTGAACATACAAGCTCCCAGATCAATGGGCAGAGGATGCCAATAGGGCCTCTATCAGCTTATAAGAGAATATCTTGCCAAGCCCAATTGATTGAGGATACCCCGTCTAGGGCAAAACCCGGCTGGCTGGGCAGGCTTCAAGATAGCATCAGAGGGTGTCGCAGAGTCTAGACGGCTCTTGCAAAACATGGCCGCATGATCATGATATAACACTGCCGACTAGTCGGGCAGCCCAGTATCAGCTACGCCCGCAACACTGGGAGTTTAGCTAGGATTGATATGCAATGCCTTCTTTAGCGCAAAGGCAGTTGTCGGTAGCTTCTCCCGTCCTGGTGTCTGTCAGCCGAGGCCGGAATGGTTGGGGGCGAGGATATCGATATGTTGCGGCTCTTTCGACGTTTTGCTAGACTTTAATGGGTTTAGAATAACATGAGATATGGTATTTTGAGGTACGTTCCGTAGCAATTTTGTCCTAGCGTTACGATATGACCGCCATTATGCCTTGACGAGGTTCGATGATCCATCCTTTTCAGGACACCTCGGACTCGGGAAACGCCCTGTTCACTCTTCCCTCAGCATGTTCTCTAAGCATATGATCATCTCCGGGAAGAGCATGTAACAGATAAGCATCCATGGCATCTAATCCCAGCTTTCTCAGCTCGTCTGATAAGGATTGACAGCATCCACGCTATCATCAAGGTACCTCTCAACCAGGGATTAGCACGGTCACATCGTGCGACGTGGGAAAATGCGCGGGGGTTTCTGACAAGGGATATTTCCTTTTTCATTGCTTTTTTACTCAGGTGAGAAGAGAAATCTAGATATCATGCCGTGCTGGGATCAGTTGTTCATTATAAGTGGTTTGTAATTGGGGAGACAAATCGACCAGGGCCTAGATCAACCCACATCTCCCCCAGATTTCCTTATCAGATGGAGAATATGGCGAACTAACCTAATGCAAATTTGCAGATATTGAACGATACGATCCTAGTAAGCAGCCCGTGAGGTACATAGAAAGGGGGAAATGGCTGGTTAGAGGTTAGAGTGCTTAATCAAGCCATTCCCGTCGTTGCCAAGCCTCTCAAATTGCAACCATACAGCTGCTAGCCGAACTTCATAGTTACCGCAGTAATTGAGCTTCTGGGAGGGCCGACTTTAGAGATCCCCGTAGGAATAGCTATACAAACGGAGGTCTAAGCTAAGGCGAGCTGAAGTCGAAATCCAGGATGATTGAGACTCTCAACCTTGCAGTGAATCGTTTACTACCCTGGACCATGCTCTCGAGCGCCAAAGTCTGGACCCAAGAGAGTTGCAGACAACAAAAGAGAGATATATATAACTGCCGGTAGAGACCGCTGGTAAGGGACGTGATATAATTAACGACTGTGAATGGTTGCTTCAGAATTGTTTGCGTGGGGGCATTTATCACGACAGCGTTACAGGAACATCAGACGTATCCTCATTAAGCATGTGATAATTAGAACAATAGCTAGCTAATTTAGAAAATTTTATCGAGTCCTGCCGTCATGCATCAACGCTACTTCTATAAAAAAGCTTGGTGCAGGACCGAGAGATGACGTTGGGCCAAGAAGGAAATTAGCCTGACCGTTGGGCGAAACCTCGATATATCAACTACACTCAGATCACAGCTTACACAATTGATCACAAGAAATGTAATCATTTATCCGTAACTCGAGGAGCACACAACACAGAGCGAATGGCTGCCAAAAGCCGTGCAAGTAGGGTGTACAAATTTTATTATAGTCAGGACGCAATCCAACACTATCGTACAAGAGAAAAGTAGTCCTATAGTCGGGTACGTCCGACTAGTTCGTCAGATCCTGAAGGGTATCTTGTGGTCGTGTCGCATAACAGGAAGTACAACCGAAAGTAAAAGTAGAAGCAAAAAGACCGTCGCCATTCCATTTTGTATCAACGCCTCATTCCATTACATCTCCATCTCCATCTCCATCCCTATCACTTAAGCACCATAGTGGCTGCCACCGGGCTTATCGGCGTGAGCAGTGTGGCCGCGCGATCGCATGAAGGCCAGGGCCTCCATGATGGTCAAGCCGGTGAATATAGCCCAGATGAAGTAGCCAAAGGCCACAGCAGCTTGGGCGGATTGACAAAAGGTACGTCCGAGGCAGCGTGGGACACCAATGTGAGCAGCCAGAGCGGTAGCGCCGGCGAACCAGAAGAGAGTGGTGAGAGCGAGAATGCCGAGGGCGACCATGTTATGGTACATGCGAGGAGCAAAGAGAGGCGTCAAGGCGAGGTAAAGGAGCATGACGATGGACCAGACGACGCAGAAGAGGAGGAAGGCATATTGAGGAGGAGAGCCACCACCCCACCAAGAAGGGTTGGTAGCATCGACGACTACGGGATGTGTTAGCTTATGGGTGATGATTTATAGCAGAGGTAAAAACTTACGGTATGCGGTGAGACCCAACTCAATGATGAGGAATACTGCCAGAACGGCGTGAACGATGGCGATGATTCCCAAAGCCATGATTGCTTTTGATGTTGGTTGATGAGTTGTAGGTGCGGTTTGTCAGTGTCTAGATTGGTGAAGGATGATACTGAGGGAGTCAGGTAGAGAAATGGGACCGGAGGCAGGGGGAGGTATGTAGCATTTAAATCGGAGCAACGGCAGCTTCAGAGAGAGATGATGGCAGTGACTGGCACCAAGAAAATCATGACGGCCCAGCGTCATGTGGGCTCATTGGAAAAAGAGAGACCTCTCTCTATTCGAGGCCAGCCCTACTGCACCATGAGTCGAGAACTCTACGTCAGTGACAGGATAGCGTATTCGGCAGTCGCCTGGCCCAGACACGAAGCTTTCCTAACTAAGGTTAACGCTCGGTTGTGGATGTGTCAAGATCTGCGCTGACGACGACGTTGAGTGGCTGATTTTCCCTGCTTTGAATGTCTTGGAGGTTTAGGCCAAGCGGTGGCGTTGTGCAAATGACGTGTTGCGAAGCCAGATTCTGACGTTTTGCTTGACGGGTGATGTCATGAGCTCGTGGCTGAGAGGCTGAGGGAGCTTGTCTAGTGGCTCAGCAGTCTTAATCCCGAACACGAACACCAGAGCATTCCACCGTCTCTGGGCAAAAACGATTAAAAGCATCATCGTCAACGGCAACAGCACCGATTTGTGACGCGACGACTTCTGACCTCGTCGGCTCACCCGGAGAAATGCTTGGGTCTGGCCCTTGGCTGATGCACTACACAGCACAGCACAGCACAGCCTTGGCTCGGCAGCTGAGCCCGGAAATCCAATCCAATCCAAGACCCTTAGACCCTCACTCAGACCCTTTGTGCAGACCTATCCATGCTCATTGCAATGGACCCTTTTGGATGATCTATCGGTCAATGCTTTTTCAGCGCTTGCTGAGATTGTCTGGCAACCGCCCATCGACAACGAGACAAAGCACTCTGAGACCGGCATTGACACGCAGACGTGTTTCAGTCTTGGCTTGCTTCCGTCTCAATCCATGTTGGAAATAGATTGGTCCACGACAGCGTTACGCCCATGTTCCGCTTACTCAGTGGATAACTTCAAGGATCACAGACGGAGCAATGCCTCGAACACACTCCGATTAAGCGCTGCAGCACCGCACCACTTGTCACAGCCTCGGAGACCACCAGAAGCAGACAAAACGACACGAATTTTATATTCTCCGTATAAACCAACCTCCTCAACCGCCTCTCGCATTACGCGGCTCCGACACCACCGTCACGGTTGTTGTCTGGACAATCGCCCGTTCTCCCTCGTCGCTATCCTTGCGCGAATTCCACGTCTGAGCTTCAAACGCTTCGCCAAACTCTTTGACCGATTCTTTTTTCCGCAAGTGCCGGAACATTTTGCTCGCCTGCTCTTCTGCTTCGCACGCAGTGACTTCGGTCTCCGTTGGCTGCGCCTGTACAATTGTCTTGAGGTCGAATCCTTCTTCTTCGATATCTGCATCGTGTTTGTCTTTTCTTGACTTCTTGTTAACAGCAGCGCTTCCTATAGTCCGAAACGGATGCTCTCGCGTTCCTCTACTGCTGTTGGCCTCATATATGCGCGACGATGCCCGTTCGCCGATAAATCGAGGTGCGACGTGCATAAAGAAACGCCGGAGAGTAGTCAATGTCGCGCATATTATCAGGAGATTGGCCTCGACAAAACTGTTACAAGTGTCAGTTACTGCCTCGCCAAGGATCGAGCAGGACCTACATCCAGACCACGGCACTGGAAAGGACCCAGCTGTAGTCACGGGCACCGATGGTCGGAACTAATACTATTAGTCGAACCACCGAGGTCACCAGCGTCCTAAAGCCTGCGTCAACGCCGTTTCACTTCCGTTTCGCCGACACTACTTACGCTGAGCCGATCACAAACAGCAGGATAAGACCAGCCTTTTGTCGCCCTGGCATCTGCAAGCGTAGAATCATTGGCATTGGCATCACCAAGAGCACGAGATCAGACAATATTCCGAGGGCCGCAGTACAGATGTAGACAGCTGGCCGATTCACGCATGATCCCTCGACCATTGTTATATCCCAGCTCTTCTTAAACGGGACACAACCGAAAAGAACAACGAAGAAGATGGCGAAATTGTAGCCAGCGACGAGGAAGAACACGCTATACACGCTCCATTTCCACCATCGTTGTGGTGATAGCCTCCGGTAGAATAGCGCCAGCGCCATCTTGGAACAAGCGGTGCACACTGCGTATAAGATGGGAGATATGAAGGTGAGCTACAGTTTTAGTGTTAGTGAGTGCAATGTTGGCATGAGACCCAGGATGCCGCATACCTTATTCCCCATATTGAACTTCTCAAGAGAGATTTCCCATGCATGGACACCCGTCACGCCTAAAACAAAGGAACCTGTCCATAGTCAGTACCTGTCCAAATACTTGGAGGAGCAACAGCGGATGACTTACTGAGCGAGACCGCCTGTGTCGCGAGGGAGAATACCCATGCAACTATCAAACACACTACTAATTGTTAGATACGACTTGTCTTGCTTCCGAGGTGCAAGTAATTCTCTTACCGGTCTCCCCATCGGGCTTGCGGAGAAGCCATAACTTAACATATAGATACTGGAAGAAGAAGAGGAATGCAAGTGCAGAACCCACACCAGATACTAAATAGGCATCGATCTCGTGTCGCCGTTGCGGATGATCAAAGTCAACAACGTAGCCATCGGGAGGCAGTATTGCGACTGTGACACCGTCGACGACTGGGTAGCGCAACATTGCGACCGCACCGATCAGAAAAGCGGGATCAGTCTAAGGTCGCGATGCTGATGCGCTCCTAGATTGTCGATGCGGCTCTTTCTTTTCGAGGGGCGATGAGTCGGCTCGTACGTGCTGGATGGTATGGCATTCGAAGATAAGTATGAATATTATGGCAGCCTCATGTGCCTCGGTTTCGAATCGAAGAATGCCAGATTGGACAATAGCAAGATATCACAATGAATGACAGAAGAATTGAAAACAACAGGCCAAAATTGAAAGAATGTAACAAAGAGTGACACGATGGAAGAGAAAGAAGATGAAGAACCAAGGATAAGCAGCCAACATTCGACATCGTGCTTTCATTCATCTCGCGTAGCGTCTTCAAACCAGCGCATCTCGCCCGACGCCTCGACCTAGTTCTGGCTCTTACGAAGCAACATGATCCATTTCGTGAGACCGTTTCTGTCTCCACCAGAAGGATTCGGCGAGATTTACGCAGTCGGGACCAACTGGTGCCCTGGGACATTTCGCATAACTCGAGGCGATCACAACGATTGGCGATGGAGATGTGAGATCCACTGACGAGAGGATCAACAGCCGGGATCATGTCGTTTGGAGATGTTCCGGGAATGCGACTGAGATCGTCGGATGACATGGAGTGAGATCTGATCTGCTCGACTGACACGAGAGATTTGAGTTTTTGATTTGTGATGAATACCCTCCTAGTTTGCATTGTCAAACACATGATGCTTTTGTCCACAATTGCGAAATGACTCGGGAGACGTCTCACGTTATTATGGCGAAACGCTGAACCGTTGCCTCAATCACGCGCCCAACGCTGTTCACGCAGGGATCAGGCCAGGAAAAGGCTGAGAATGGGCACTGCTCAACTTATTACCCAAGTCGTGATGCTTACGCAAAAGTGGTTCCGGCAAAACTTGCTCGCATCGCCAAACCCACAAGATGCGACTGATCAGGAGTTATTAAAGGTGTAGTTAACAATAATTATGGTATTATATAGTTTTTAATCATGCCCTGCATATTTGCTTAATGGCAGCATCATAGAGATGTTCATCTTCATCCTCTCTCCCCCCGGCCTCAGCCGCAGTCCTTCTCGTCATGCCAATCTCATCACTCACCGATCTCTGCACCGCCCTGTTTTCGAGATACGTTATATCCGGTTGAGCCTCACTCGCGGACTTTGTCCTTCTTCTTCTTCTTCTTCCTCCTCCTCGATCTGCATTGCCCATCTCGACAAACCCATTCGTCTGCGTTCCATAGCCATCCGACCCCCCGTGGTTCTGCACAACTTCGACCAGTTTGCCCAACACGGCAAACTCCAACTTGAGCTTGACCGAGTAAACGACCATCTTGACGCCCTGTTCAAGCTTGTAATGACCCATGTATATGATTGCTAGCAGAGCAACGTCCATGGCAACGATGAGCATGTTGATGGACAGGAGGTGCCACATAACCTTGCGCTTGTTACCGAGCGACGTCCGCAAAATATCACCTGTGCCCCAGAGATACAATCCCGAGATGATAAACTCCTGCAGACAGAAAAAGGTCATCTGCGTCTTCTCCATGGTGTTGAACAAGGGCGTATTACGGCCCCCGTGCATACTCGGCCCATGCCCAATGGTGAAGAGCAATACCGTCTGCGTCGTATGCCATACCGTGCCATTGACTATAATCATCCATAACACCGCGCGCTGTATCCTCGCGTCGCTAAGAACCAGGTGTAGTCGCGAGTAGAGCACCACAGATTGTCCAGTGATGAGCAGGATCCAACCAATTGTGCTAACAGCCATGCTCACGTCGCCATCGATAAGGTCGAAGTATCCGAGGAGCCATCCGAGCGCGTAGGGGACCACGCCGAAGGTGGCGAGGAGAAGACTCCAGAAGTAGAGGCCGTGACGATGCTTGAAGGTGGTGAAGATGAGGGCGAGGAGTTCGCAGCTGTTGTATAAGGCTAGGGTCGAAGTCGCCTGAAGTCGTCAGCACAACCAGATTGAGCTCGAGACATGGTTAGGTCACGTACAATGACCATCACCGACTCAGGAGTATATAGTAAATCCGAGCTCCTAGCTTGCATCGTCGAGGGAGACATCGTCAATTGTCCAAGTCATGCCCGGCCATGGAGTTGAAGATGCCAAGAGATGGAATCGTCCAAGAAAATTGGGGGACCCAACGTTGAATACTAACTTTCCATGTTGGTTAATTAGAGTAGCAAAGTGTGATGCTCCTGGAAATCCCCGGGGGTAATAATCCGGGGAATTGGTAACTGACTAGCGAAAGCAGCGTGACCTGGGAGTTGGAGTGAAGCTATCAACATAGCGCGTCGTGCTATTGGCCAACAACTGCCACGAAGGCTTTAGATCTCGTTGAGAGTTTCTGCTTTTGAGGGGAGATCCAGATTAGGACATTTTTTAGACCAAAGCTCCATGTGAAACTCCATCTCGGTAAATGTTGGCGGTTGACTCAGTTAGCGGCCGTTGTATAAATGAATGAAGCCAAGCCCGCCCTTGTACTGTAACTTGTTCACCTCTTTTAAGCTTTCGCCATGGACACCTCATAAGGAACTTTTGTCAAAATACTCTATTTTACTACTACTCTCCCTCCATAGACGCGGTCTCGACCTCATACCTTGATACCAAAGCAATTGGCATAGTATGTCACCGTGGAAGCCCAGTCGGTGAAGACGCCAGCAACGCCAATCTCGCGAAACACATCCAGCAGCTTGTACACGTCACCATCGTTGTTGGTGATATTGGCGATGGAAGCAAAGTAGTAGTTGCCATTGGCACCGTTTACGAGCGGACCAGACCGCTCAAGAGTCCAGGTAACAATCTTCAGACCCAGCTCCTTGGCCTTCCTTGCATAGGCGCTCGGCACAATCTCGCCGTTCTCTCCAGGCGTGACGAGATAGGGCAGAGGCGGTGCAATGTAACGAACTCCATCCTCAGCATAACGCGTCAAGTTGGCAACGGCCGCGGGGAACGTCTCGGGTGTGTCACCCGTCTCGTCGAGGTACATGGCCTGGCGGGCAAACTCAGGCTCATGCTCGAGCCAGTAGAGGATGTCCTCATAGAGGAAGCTCTGTAGGTAGACGTTGCTCGGCTTGACACCAGCCTCCTTGTGCTCGTCAATGAGCTGCTGCGCATACATGGCCTGAGTGTAGTCCCCTTGGAAGGGCATCTCAACCTCGGGCGTCTTGAGCTCGGGGGTGTGCTTCAGGCCGAGACGCTTGGTGAGCTGGATATGCTCCTTGTTGCTCAGCATCGTACCGCATGTCGAGTACAGGTCGGTCCTCCAGCTGGGCGTGCCGTGGAGGAAGTCAGCCGCGTTGGTAGCCGTGGCGTTGAAGCCCTCCATCTTTGCGCACAGCGTCTTGTACTCCTTGAGCGTGATGTCGCTGGTGCAGCACTTTGCGGATGCGGGCTTCCCGTCCTTGGCCGGCTGGAAGGGCTGCGTGCACTTCTTGTTGAGCTCGGGGATCGTGACAATGTTGGTAGTGTAGTGAAGATCGCACTGCGAGTGTCGGCACACGAGCTCGCGGTCCTTGGTGAAGGCGACATCGCACTCGAGCACTCCAGCGCCCATACGAGCTCCAGCCAAGTTGGACTCGAGAGAGTGCTCAGGAAACTGAAGAGTGCCACCGCCGCGGTGGGCAATAGTCCATTCCGAAGGCTTCTGGCGCTTCTCAGAGCACGACTGGAGCTTCTTCTTAAGAGGGCCTTCGTCCATGTCGTTGACCAGGTAGTCAGGTCGTGGGCCGAGCTGAATCTGCTTCATAGGCTTGACTGTCTTGAACAAGTCCTTATCGCCACGGCTGGGCTTGGGGGCAGCCGCAGCAGGGTTCACGACCGCGAGGCCAGCGATGATGGGGGTCGAGAAGCGCATCGTGGACGAGACAAGTCAATTGACTATCACGAGAGGAGCAACAAACAAGGGAAGAAGAAGCACCCACTCAGCTTGGCAAGGACGAGGAATTGAAGTCGCAATTGACTCTGAGGCTGGGATATCTCGACATGATCCGGGTTCTCGCTGGGTTTTATAGACGGCAGGTCGGCGCACTATACTCGCATTAACAAACCCATCTAGGGAATTAGGCCGACATGACGTCGCAAGATCCCCAGGAACAAGCCCATGCTCTGCAGATTTGGCTTAAGCATGTGGTTATTGCTGGACCCTCGGTGTTGACTATCGGGTTAAGAGCTGCCAAAGCGAGGCAACATATCGCCGATCACAGCACACTCCTGCAGGTCAACCCACGGGGTTGGGCAAAGACCGAACTGACATAAACTGTGAGTCTCGATTATTTCTGCATCCCAAGACAGCTTCTGCGAATAGCCCAGCACAGTCAGCACTTGCAAAGCCAGCCAACAACTGGGTGTCATAAAAGCCGAGACAGATATACGTACACCTCAACCAGCCCCATTTTCTCTTGATATCACTCTGCAGACGACAGCACAGGGTAGCGGGAGGTAGCGGCGGGTTAATTGATGCGAAAGGGCATCTCGACAAGCACGTGGTGTCGTTGAAGGCTGGGGTTCCTATGCAGTGTTACACTCAACGATTAAGCTTGGATGAAGCGTGTCTAGTTTGGAGCTTGTGATTTGCCCAAGCTTAGCGTGTTAACACACCCTTGTTCAAGGCCAAGCCATAGCCCGGCCCATGTAACCAGTACCTTTTGAGCTGTATTGGCTGTATACGCAGTATCAACAGTTCAATCGAAAACTTGCAATGCATGCATGTGTCCTTGTATGTCGGGCCATCTGCAATCATGCCCTTATAGCTCGTCCTTGGCTCTGTGGCCTGCTCGAATTCTCCCAACTTCCTCGGCTGTGGTCTTGAAGTGTTTGAACCGCGGCGCATCTTCTCCAATGCCCCAAGCAAAAACTCCTCCGACCTTGAGCTTCGGTACCACGCGGTCAAACTTGGTCCGGATACTCTTCTCGGTGTCAAACGTCCACCAGCGAAGTTCTTGTGCATCCCAGTGGTAGTAGCTACCATCACCATCATAGCTCCCTTCAACTTGTGCTCGGGCAAAGGAGTCAACTACGTCCTGAGGGGCCTCATCGTGCCAGCTGAAGGCGCCCGTCTTGCCCAGATCAGCCCCTGTTTCTGGATCTTCAAGCAGTTGAGTACGACAACCGAGGGGCTTTGCGGGATCACATTGTTGAGTCATGAACCATTTGACATAATACCCGAATCCAAGATTGAGCTGGCTCGACGATGCACCACGGTCAATGTAGTGCTGGATGGCGTCTTCGGAGTCCGAAACACCGCTATGGTGTGTGGTGAGGCTGTTGCGACGGTTCATCAAGTCGTACGTCATGACGTTGAGGAAGTCGACTTCCTTCATGATTCGAGGAACAGTCTCAGGCGTAAAAGCCATCAAGTCAACCTCTTTACCTGGAACGGCAGCCGAGAGGAGCTTGTCGGGACCAAGGGCAGCACGCAGCTCTTGGAGAAGCAAGACAAAGGCCTCAACCTCCCATGCACGTTCGGAGTTGGGCACCTCTTTGTAATCATCACAATTTCCTCTGTTTGGTGTCAGTAAGCTCAAGACTGAGGTTTCAGGACTGCTTACCCCGGATACTCCCAGTCGATATCTACACCGTCGGCTCCAGTGGTAGCAACCATGGCTGCAACATGTCGCGCCCAACGCTTCCTCGAGAGTTCGCTCTTGGCAGCTTCTTCGAATCCTCGAGTGTCGCCCCATCCTCCAATTGCCACCAGCACCTTGGTACGGTCAGAGAACTGCTTCCGAACATCCGAGATGGTGGTAAACATGGGATACTCGTCGGGCTCATTGTCGACGTTGAAGAAGTCGGAACGCATAAAGGCGATGATGGCGTGCGATACCTCTTGGACAAGATGCTTCGCGGGGACGACATTGTGTTGGCTGAAATGCGCAAGTCAGTGAGCATCCTCACCGTTGATTAACGAGATAGACATACCCAGTGAGATACATGATGCAACGAAATGGCTCTGCCGTGGATGTAGCTGTTGCTATGGCCACAATCGCAAGCAGCCATGCGCAGGCCATGTTGAGAATGCGCATCGTGAAATAGGTATCTGTGATCGGCGAGATGTTGAAGCTATAACACACACGGTGATTCAGAGGCAGCTTTTGAGAAATGTACTTGCTTGCATCTGCGGGTCAACTGGGGTGTGGAAGTAGCCCGCTTAGGCCATCAATGCATGTCTAGCAATTGAACATCTCCAAGCTATCAACTTGGCTTGAAGAAGGAAGAAAAAACAACAAGGATAAAAGAAGATCCGCATCTGCCATTCTTTCAAGTATAACTCATATCTCTGAGCATACCGCAAAAATGCCAATTCGTTGTTCTACCCTGTCTAGGAGCATGTGCTAGCTCTCACACCCATGCAGTGATACGCCGTGGTTGAGCGACTAGACTGGTACGGCGTACGAGAATCGTTAAATATTCAGTATCAATACTCCCCAAGGAAAAAGCTGCAAATGTAGGAGTATTGCGGTGCTGTAAACCCTGCTTATGTTCAAGGGCCGTGACACTGTTGTGTGGACGTGTATCTTGAATGCGAACAGGACGACAGGGCTGATTTACTAAGCCTGACTTGTATCTAATGGAACATTTCGCGGCGCGACGTTGTCGTTTCAACCATGATCTTCATTATGTGAGTGGCATCCTATTTTTAATACAAAATATTTGTGCGCTATTCTCAGACCCTGAGAAGATACACTTCTCGGTCTGTCGTCAGCCCTGCTTTTGAGGATCGATACTATGTTCTCGACTTGATCCCGGAACAACCTTGGACTGCTCAGTCTGCTCATCCATGACAACATTCGTCGCTGATCGCGCCGCATCAATATCATCGTCCATCTCCTCAGGCAGAGTAAGGTTGAGGATCACACAGACGATGGCAGCGACAGCGAATCCCGTTTCCATAATGAGAACGATGGCGTCCAGAAAGCCCTGAAGCGAGCGGTTGTCTCCCTCATATGTGAATACGTTGTCAAAATAGTTGGGTAGAAGCGTAGCGCCGAAGCCCAGGGCGAAACCAGCCGTGAGGATGAAGCGGTTACGTCTAGTAAAGGGAACACCGCGGACAATGATAGACATACCAGAAACGGTCACAGCGCTGAATAGAAAGGTAGTCATGCCACCAAGGACTGCCGAAGGAATGGCAATGAGAGCTGCTGCGAACTTCGAGAAAATACCCATGATCACGAGAAACATGGCGCAGGCAAGGCCAGCTTTTCGGTTGGCGCAGCGGGTGAGAACAATGACTCCGTTGTTCTGGGCAAATACAGACATCGGAGTCATCGTCATCAAGGCACCGATGCAGCCGGCAAGTCCGTCAGACAGGATACCACCCTGGATACGCGATTCGTATGTTCTTCCTGTGACTTCAAGCTTCGAAACGTCGCAGGTTGCTGTAACATCACCGATAGCCTCAGTAGCGCAGATGATGTAGACGGCCAGAAGGGGAAGAACTAGAGGTCCGTAGATCGAAAGAGGAAATGTATGTACCCATGCGAATGAGGCAACAGGGGCAGAGTCAATCCCAGATCGATCAAAGTAACCACAAGCCGCAGCAATGACACAGCCCACCAGTAGACCAACGACGACAGAGGTGGATTTCATGATGGGTGAGCCGAATCGCTCACAAAGAATGATGGTGACAAAGACAGAGAATCCCAGGCCTAGAAACTCTGCCGAGCCCCAAGGAAGGGGATGGGGTGCGTTGATATCCGGGCACAGGGCGAACAATCCATCCGTGGCTGTCATGCAGCCTCCGCTGCCGCCCATCCAGTTGGAGAAGCCTGATTTGATGAGTTTGATGCCAATGAGCATGACAGTAGGACCGGTGACGATGGGTGGCAGTACTCGCAACAACACCTTGGCTGGAATGAAGGAGATGAGGATGTTGATGAGAGCGCACACTGCAGAGGTGCCAAGTATGGCTCCATATCCTTTGGGGCAAGGCAAAGGGGTTCCGTCAGAATCAGAAGGGCAAAACCCATTGGCATACATCTGTGCAAGACTACCTTGAGCGACGGGAATTACGCTGAACGATACCCCAACAACAGATAGTACTCCAGTACCAAGATAGTATCTGCAAGACTATGATCAGTCCGTATTTCATCACACTTGAACGAAATCACCTACTGTGTGCCGAAAAGCCTGAAACGGGTAATCTGAACAGCAGAGAATATACCAGAGACGATAAGTGCAGTTGAGACGAGATACTGTTGTTGCTCAGGTACCAAGTTGGCGCTGTTACTAATGATCATGGGCGGGGTGATGACGCCTGCTAACATGGCCAACGCATGCTGAAAGCCCAGAAGCAAGCCCAGGAGGACTGGCATCTTATCATTGAGGCCAAAGAAGGGACTCGGGTTGACACTCTTCTTCATGAAAGGCAGATTCGGCCGGAAGAGGAAGCCATAGTCGTAGTCGCCAATGAGACCATGCTTGGTTGTGAATGCTTTCACCAGACCGTTACAGCGCTGTGCAATTGTTTTGGTTGGCGCATGTTCAGGCACAATGGACCGTGGTCCATGATCTTCGTCCATCGTTACGGCGTAGAATGAAGTTGTGTGAAGAAATTTGAGATGGGGCAACGCTGAGAGGGCTGAGTTGATAACGCAGGCGGATCGTCAAATCCAAACCTAAGCAGGGATCTTGGCGTCGATCAGCTCCAAGGGCATGGCATTCGCCGTTCAGTATTGAACAAGAAGATGTGATGAAATTCGTCGAAAATTGAACCAAGTTGAGGCTGGGCTATATGAAGTATTAAACTTCAGCTACAATAGCTCGACTCAGAAAGTACGATTCGATAGGGCCGTTGTCGGCTAGCACTTGCAACTGACAAGTTAGCTCGTGGATCCAGAGATAGCTTATCAGCAATTCTCAATCCCAAATGCTTGGTAAATGGCTGGGGAGGGGGCGGCGAGTGGATAACTGCGGGTCCGCGTTGAGTTGCCAGTTGATATGAGCCTCATATCAAACAATGACATCAGCTGGAAAGCCTGTGATACGTAGATATATGTGATTCTTGTTGAAGTGATTGTGAATAATAGCGTATCATAAACTTGTGACCCCAGATTCCGGTGGTGATCCGGCAGC
Organism: Fusarium sublunatum; assembly: GCA_013623665.1. Taxonomy (NCBI): domain Eukaryota; kingdom Fungi; phylum Ascomycota; class Sordariomycetes; order Hypocreales; family Nectriaceae; genus Fusarium; species Fusarium sublunatum. The sequence goes on along the minus strand of JABFFF010000228.1, from coordinate 17,689 downwards.
TAACAGACTAGGCCGTTATCAGTCCGGGAGGCTGTCATTGGAGACACACCAACGTGGGGGAGTATGGCCTGTCACAACCATTGGGCTGGGCGTCCTGGGGTCGGATCGAGAGGACGAGATAGCGCATCGACGTATCGTCTGGGGTCGTGGCTCGCTTGGGATTTTGTGCTGCTTCATGTAGCTACAACGCACACGAGGGTCAACGCCGGCGCAGCTCAAACAGGACGACCATATCGGGGGCTGGGGTAAGCGGTATGTATTTGATGAAGAAGCTCTCGACGTCCAACTCATAAACTGTATGAGAATCAGGCTGCGCGCTGGCAACACTCCATGAGAAGAATAGTGCCAGATCAATTGACTGAGCCATCCAGCTTGTCTCGGTCTATCTTGATCATGCAAGGCATTAGACGCCACATTGATCCAAAGATAAAAAGATTGCAGACCAAAACCCCCTTGGGAAAGTTGCCCAGCCTTGAGCTTTCAGCTTCGGCGAACTGCCGCTATCCGATAAGATAACAATGAAAGGGAAATCGGCTGTCGGCCGTGTCCGGTCGTGATAGCAAAGAGGTTGCCAGTCTCGCTCAGGTCGGAGTCGGGCGACTGCGTGTCAGCTTGATGGTAGCGATTAATTGAGGTTGAGCGCATGCATAGAAGCACGGCTGTGAGGGGAATGAGACAAGATTAAGAATTTGAGACATAGTTGCAGGTTTGACAATCATGGATCCAGCTTCAAATTGAGCCTCAGAGGTAATGATGAAACAAGTAGAAAGAAAACCAGTCGAGTTTTGCGAGACCAGAGAGATGTCAAAGACGGAGCAAGAGCTAAATGCGGGAAGGCACCGGGGCCTGCCGCTGCAAGGGCAAGTGTTTTACCAACGGCAACTTCCCACCAGGTTACCAGACCACGAAAGAATAAATAGGTGCTTCCTGGCCTCCTATCTTAACCTGTGAATTGCACTTGTTTGAGTCCCAAGTTAGAATTGGGAAATTTCATTATACTTGATCATTGTTAAAGGGCTATTATGCTTCAACCTAGGTCTTTGGCAATATGACGAAACTAATTGGGTAGAGCTGTCTATTACCTTCGTCGTGATAGTACCCCGGCTTGGCCCGGGGCTCTTTGATCCTTAAAGGACCCCATCTACGCGGATATCGTCACCTTTGGATCGATCTTTATTAAGTCACTCGGAGATTTGAATCGCAAGTCTCCTGATATGACTTAAGAATGGATATCACAAGGCTTCGTCTCTCCATGACTGGTGTTTCCTTGAGTTTGCCTCGAACCATTAACAGGTAGGTTAGCCTCCCTTACTTTTCTAACCTGTAGCGGTCAAGGAGAACTGTCGAGCTTTTATCTTTGAGCTGTGAACGAGGCCATAAACGGGCTATCCGTTTCAGAATGCTTAAAGGATCCGGAGGACAAGCTATTGGGAATAAGACTTTATGAAGACAGCCAATGGCTGAGTTGCCGCTTTGAATATTGAGGTTGCACATTCCCTTTCCCCAGGATTTAATTGCCACTCAAGGCAATTCCCTTTTTCATTGGCGGAGCAGCTCCGACGCCACGAGACCCTACCCGCGATCCAAGCCCCATTAGCCGGAGCCATGCTCCGGTCGCGGCGGAAAAACCAGGTCCGACGCTGCTTTCGGGGTCAACAGCATCCCCCGCTGTACTACTTTGACGTCTGCATTACAGAATCGTTATATCAATCGGCCCCTCGAAGCCCCTTAGAGACCGGGTTTTTAAGGGTCCTAACGCAGGGACCGACGGCAAGCAGACAAGTATTGGCATCTTGCCACCAGAGTCACCCCGAATTGCACTCCCAGGCGGGACAACTCGTCCGCAATCGTTGGTTAGGCCCTTTCTTGTAGTTTTTAGAAAAGAAAGGGACCAAATTTCCCCTTCATTCAGGCAAAGGCAAGGGGTGGCGTCTTTTTATGTGGCAAAGATACAACAAACGGTCACTACTCAGTGGTGCTACCGACGGATTTTCGCCCAAAGGGTCCTACACGCAGGTCACGCCAATCTGCCCATAATAATGTGCCCTAGCTCACCTCGTGCTATGTTTCTTAGCTGTGAATCTCTGATCATTCATCAAATCTCGATCGAATTTTTCATCTTCATCTTCAATCATCAGTTCTTGAATGTCATTTTGGGCACTTGATTGATGTTGTGCACGTCGAATTCCCCAATACCTCAAAACCCGCCGTCCGATTCCTCGGACACCGGACACCCGACGTCGGCCCTTCATGCACCGCTCCACCAGCGCTATTCAACGTCTTCCACCACAAAAAGTCACTGATCCAGATCTTGTTGCTATACGTGCGAAGCTTCTCAACGCTCTCGCCGTCAAGGCGTCCGCGCTCGTGACGCCGCCCGCTACCAACTTGTCTCCACGGTCTTCTCACGCCGGTCCGGCTGGTCCGGCTCCTCGCCCACGCTCCCGATCTCGACATCGCCGAACCCAACGACACACTTCACCCCGTATAGTTGCTGGCCCCGAAGCTGTTCATCGGCTACCATCTGAGTTGGCCCGGCTACATCTATCATCACCGCTCATTGTTTCGAGCCCTTCACGACTAAATCTCGCCCGTAAAATCCAGGCCATTATTCCCAACCTCGATAGTCGAATACTCAGCTCATCTGTTGTTGCTGTACCCGCCCGAATCTCTAGTCGAGATTGCGTTGTTAGTGTTGGAGGCGGCTCTGCTGTAACTCTAGCCCGAGCTGTAGGGCTACGCAAAGGGATTCCTCACATCTGCATCCCTACAACTTACAGTGGAAGCGAGTTGCACCCCGGAGGCGGCTCAAGCGACTTTGCTAGTCAAGGAAACCACAAGGATATCGCCAAGGAATCCAAAACACGACCTGCTGTCATCATCTACGACGACAACCTCACCATGAGCCCTTCAACTCGATTCTCCGCACCCAGTGACGAGCAGGTCATGGAGGACTTTGCCCGCGCTGATCAATTGCCCAAGTCAGAAGATACATGTTGGAGTTACCTCCATCTGCCGGGCGTCTAGAACCTCGTGTTCTGATCGCTACGACGATCTTAACACCTTCTCCTTATACCAAACTGTCTTGTCACCTGCGGGGAGCTCTTCCATCTCCTTTTCTCATACCAGATCCCCCCTTACGCCGATTTCTCGGATTTGGGATCGAAGTTGATGATTTATGCGATATTCACACGACGACCACGCCGCCTATCCCCTCCTCATCATCATCCTCTCACGACCGAGGAGCGAGGAGTCACGGAGAAAGGAGCATGACCCCCGCTTCGCTGAGTTTACTAGTGCTCGGCGCCTAATCATCGGTGTGTCGCGTGCTTGTCTGCAAGACAACAACGGCTGGACCTCCCAGGGTTCTCTGCAATAGAGCAATTCTGGGGATGACGCCGCTTCAGGTCCTTTCTCTAGTCACCGGTTTCAGAGCGAACCTTGGCACTATGTCAACCTGGCGAGGTATCTGCTTCTGCCCCTTACCGGGATAGAAAAGGGCTATTGTATTCCGAAGCTACTGGGCTTCGAGAAGACTCATCATAAGAGGCTACTGGGCCTCGAGTCAAACATGAGACTACTGGGTCTCAAAGAATTACCCCGAGGTCGTGTAGCATCGACCGAGGGCTGTTCCCCGACTCAACACGAATGGGTTTTTGGTTATTTCACTATGTGATCGTGCTTCGTTTCGGAAGACCACCAACTGCACATACGAGTTGTTGGATGTCCGCCTCCTAGGGTGGACTTCTTCAAATTTTCTAGATAGCCAGATATTTAAACATTGAAGGTTGTCAATACTGAATTCCTACCTTGGGATCTCGCGCAGTGTATATTTCCATAGCCGTAGATACTGGTACTTGTCCCAGTATCGTCCCCTTACATGATCCATCTCATCTCAATAGGTCAGTCATCTTGACTACCGGGTATCGTAATGCATTTCTTATCGAAAGATTCCACTCAATCCAAGCCCTCAAAACCCATGATGCCGTGGGCTCCCATAGGCCCGAGCTTGTTGCTCTGCACCTCCTTGCGACGCTTCGCCCGTCGCTTCATCTCGGCCACTCGCTCCTCATCGCTGTCCTCATCACTGTCGCTCTCTGCAGCCCGCTTGCCGGAGTTGGCTTCCTCCTCATCATCATCACTGCCATCGCTATCCTCGTCTTCATCACTGTCATCCTCATCATCACCGCCCTGAAGCTCAGAAAGCTCTTCCCAAAGCTTGACAGTTCTTCCACCAGCGCTGATAAGCCGGTTCTCCGAGTCGAAACCCAGCGACACAACGCCTTCCAAGTGATCGTGGCGCAGGTTGGCCGAAGCGTCCACTTCTCGTCGGACAAGGTCGACAATACGTAAACTTCCATCACCTAGGCCGCAAACCACCTTCTTGCCGAGTCCCATGTCTTGCGGTACAAAAGCCAAAGAATCGATGCTCTCACCCCCGCCTTTCTTGTCACCATCGACAATAATTCGTTCTTGCTGATCGTCCCAAGCGCCCTTGTCCCATAGTGTCAGTACGCCGGAACCGGAGCCAATGGCCAGCATCCCATTGTCGCGGTGTCCTTTAGGTCCCATTCCTGGAACAAAGCACGAAGATAGCAGCTCGTCCTCTTGATCCTCGCTGCGCACGAGCACTCCTCGTCTGACGTCGGTAACAGCTAGAGTGGTGCCGCCTGTACTGACCCACTGCTTCGGAAAACCACTGGTGCTCTCTTTCGTTGGCGGCAGAGGGGTGATCGAGGACACGTAGTCGGCATGAGGAAAGTGAGTCTGGGCGGGCTTTTTGCCGGGAGTGCCATCTCGAAGATCAATGATGTGTAGAGCGCCAGAATCAGTCGCAAGGAGCAGGCTCTGCGGATTTAGGACGTGGAGCAGAGTGGGCGCATCGGGAATCGAGGTCGTGCTGGGAATCGCGAACTTGGAGATGACCTTTCCCGTCGTGGGCTCGAAATGCTTGACAAGCGAGTCGGTTCCTGCAGAGAAGACGGCTACAGCGCGTTAACAGGCATTCGCAAACGAGTGAAGTTCAGTATAACTCACCTGAGCCATCGTGCGCGTAGACCAAAGATCTGCAGCTTCCCTTGTGTCTTCGTGTGCGCCAGACGGAATTGATCATGCCTTTTCCATCACTCAAGATGCTGGTGTCTCCGTCTGCACTCTCGTCGGAAGAAGAACCGGGAGGTAACCGAAAGGTTTCAACATGGCCGCTCGACAAACCGACCGTAAGCAAGGGTTCGGAGGGATGAAGAGCGGTAGCAAAGGCATCGGCCGTAAGCGGCAGAGTGCAAGTGTTCTCGAACATGACGGACGAACGTTTGGTAGGTTATTAAAGAGTGCTTGAACAAATGAATTGTATAAGAAGTCGAGTCGGTAATTAGAAGGAAGTTCGATGGCAGTCAATTGGCTTCTATGGTGTCGTTTTTCACCAAATTGTAGGCCTAAGAAAGACGGCTGATGGCTCCAATTTGCCGTGGTGCATGGGCCGAGAGGAAAAAATTATGGTCCAGGTTTTGAAGCTCTAGCAGATGCACCGTATCGGAAGAGCCGATAATACTGTATTGCACTGTCTAAATTTTCAGATAAGGTGGTCGACCTACAACCTTATGCAAAACATCGAATTGTGCTTTTTTCGGACGTTGCATTGGCATCTATCCTATCCCTTGGTATGGATATTTTAATAGCCAAGCGCTAGCTCACTGAAGCACACGCGGCCCAGACTGGGTTATGTCCACGTATTTATGATTCTCCAATTGCATTGAAAGATCCTGCTGGACCTATCAACGATGGTTGTTTGCAAGTCTTGGTTGGAGCAATCCAATTTAATAGAAAGCAAAGGATGGAGGTCTGACTCCGTCGATCGATCTCCCATGTCGCTATGGTAGATCTCTACCCGGCTAGCGGCTCCACTATGGGATGTTTTTAGGGGCCGCCTGGGCCTTCCCTGCAGGGGACAGAAGGGGCAGGACTACAGAGCACCTTTGATAAATGTGTATATTTATTGGAAGGAATAGAGAGCTTTGCGATAATCTACAATGGAGCTACGGTTCCTTTATATATGAAGTTTGTCAGAGCTGCTGTAGTCTCCAGATATCTTTCTCAGTAGGTATGGATCCATGGAGACAAGACTAAGTATTTTATCCCCCACCATCCTTCAGTGAAGCCAACCTACCTAAGTGGGGTGGCAACTACTGGACTTGTAGCGGGTAAGTACTAAGGTATGAGCTAGAGGAGGCAATCCTTAAGTAATCTTGCCAACGTTCTGCAAGGCGACTGACTGACTAACTGTTTTGCGACAGCATCAACTCTGAACCTCACTCCCCTGTTCCTTATGATATGGCCCCAAGCCTCGATCATGACAGGCAACAAAGTGACCGAGGCATCTCGCGAACGAGAGACATTCAAGTACGCATCGCATCATACACACACCCTCAGCCTCATTCGTCCAGTTCATGTGGTCTGTGACACTTGTGTAGATACCTAGATATCTAACCAACCAACAGATACGACTCGGTTCTCGTCGCCAACTCAATTCGCAATGATGTGCAAAATCTCATCCCTCCCTCTGAGTTGCGCCCATGCTCGGATCCTGCCATGACAGCGTTGGCTCAGGTGGCTCTCTTAAGGCTTGGTGCCGTCCGTGCCATGATCTCTTTGTTCGATTGCCAAAATCAGCATATCATCGCTGAAGCTACCCCTGCACTGCGCATATCAGCCAAGGCTGATCCTCCAAAGTCTGGTCCCAACAGTCTCTGGCTTTGCGGTACTGCAATCCCTCGAGGCATGGGCGTGTGCGATCACATTCTGGTTGCACCGGGACTCGACTCCTCGTCCGAGGCGTCTTCGTCTGAGCTCCCCGTCACCGTCATCAGTGACCTTTCTGAAAATGAAGAGTTTCGAGACACCTGGTACCATAACTCGCGACCCGAGCATCGTTTCTATGCCGGTGTCCCAATAAGGACCCGCAGAGGGATCAATATCGGCGCCCTCTGCATCCTCGATACCGAGCCACGAGCGACATTTGATGAGGCATCCATCCAGATCTTAAGGGATATCTCAGCGTCTATTCTAGGACAGCTGGAGCTAACAAGATCCGGAGATGGTCGCCGGCCTGGAGAACGAATGGTTCGCGGCCTAGGAAGCTACGTTGAGGGCAAGGCCACCATGTCAGGTTGGCAGACCAGTTTCACACGTGCCTTTGATACTGACTCACGGACTGAAGAAGGCTCTTTGAACCGGGCACAACAGCATCTCCAGAACCAGCAAGAGTCCGTCGTGTCTGATATGGATCTGAATGCTACACCAGATACCTTTGTCCTCGAAAGTCCTTGTGAAAACAGGCCGTCGAGCCCTTTTCATTCGAAAGCCCCACATCCAATTGTCGACGGGGAGGAATCGAGACAGGTGCAGCTGAACCAGATTTTTTCCAAGGCCGCCAACATCCTCCGAGAGTCACTGGAAGTCGAGGGGGCTCTGTTCCTGGATGCGAGTATCGGTTCTTTTGCTGGTAGGGTTCGGTCCGGTTCTGTGCGACGTGGCTCGCAGACTCAAGATCGCTCCTCTTCGTCGTCGTCATCCTCCTCCTCCTCATCATCATCGTCCTCGCCCTTCTCGCCCTCCTCTTCAGGCCAAGGCAACCCCACCATCTCGTCTCCTAGAAATTCTGGTGACTCGCAAGCAACAGGAGCTACCTGCCCCATTCTGGGGTTCTCTACTTCCATGTCATCCAGCATCAATGGAGAGGCCCCTACAGGGCGTAGTAGATCTGTACCCCAACGACAGCTGCAAAAGTTGCTACGCCGGTATCCAAGAGGGAAGATATTCAACTTCGATGATCAAGGAGCCATGGCCTCAAGTGATCCATCCAGTGAGGATGCCATAACCGCCAACTTTCAAGCTCAGAAAGCTCAATCTTTGCAGGGTGATCAGACAAGCGATCACCATAAGCCTTCCCAGAGAGGAAAAGATCCTTTCTCACGAAGAAATGAAGGAACGGCTATACGTGACACCTTTCCTGGTGCACGTAGCGTTGCCTTTGTCCCGTTATGGGATTCCCACCGGCAGCGCTGGTTTTCTGGGTGCTTTGTGTATACAATGACACCCACTCGCATCTTCACTGTTCAAGGGGAGCTCAGTTATCTTGCTGCATTTAGCACCGTCATCATGGCCGATGTTGCAACGTTGGAAAGTTCCTTTGTGTCCATGGCCACAACATCATTGCTGAGCTCGCTGTCTCACGAGCTTCGATCTCCTCTCCATGGTATTGTGCTATGCGCGGAACTATTGCGTGATACCGCCCTAGATGTCTTCCAGGGCGATGTGCTACGCTCTTTGGAAGTCTGCGGCCGAACGCTTCTGGACACTATAAACCATCTGCTTGACTGGACGAGGATCAACAATTTTGTCAAGGCACCAAAAGAACACTCGATCAACCCCAGAATGATGCCGAGACGAGGGATCCAATCCAACCAAAACAGCTCCCTCACTGACGGCATGATGCATATCACATCTAATTTAGATGTAGACATGTTGGTTGAGGAGGTCGTCGAATGTGTCTGTGCTGGCCATACTTATCAACAGCAATCAGTAGCGCTTCTTGGTGATCATGACTCTGGTGAACAGGGTAACCGTGATCCTTATACCCGTCTGGATGGTATGGACATTGTGGATAGTATCAAGGCAGATGGCAAGAACAGCAGCGTCGAAGCCAACCCTGGTGCGGTTTTTGTGATCTTGGACATTGATCCGGCCGTGGACTGGGCATTTCATGTCGAGTCAGGGGCTCTGCGACGGATTATCATGAATCTTTGTGGCAATGCCCTCAAGTACACCACCCGCGGTTTTGTCAAGGTCACCGTTCATCAAGACCCCCCTGGCCAAGGAAGGACAAGAGACCGAGTTGTTCATATCGGCATTATCGATACCGGAGCTGGCATTGGGCAAGACTATCTCAATCACCAACTGTTTTCGCCGTTTACCCAAGAGAACACCCACTCTTCAGGCGCGGGCCTTGGGCTTAGTCTCGTGAGAAAGTTTGTGAGGGCTCTGGGTGGTTCAATACATGTCCAAAGCAAGGTAGGCACGGGGACCAAGGTCACAGTGAAGCTACCGCTGCAGACTGTGAACCTCGAGTCAACTGAAACAGCGTCCGATCGCGGTGAGTTTAACGATCAGGTAATAGAGCTATCAGGTCTGCGTGTCTCTCTCAATGGCTTTCTACCACCATTTCAGAGCAAATCAGATGGTGGACGTTGGAACCCTGGAGAGTTTGATGAGCGCTCCTCGCTGGAGAGGATCTGCCGCGACTGGCTGCGAATGGAAGTTGTTGGCTCTTCGAGTGGCGCTGAATTTCTTCCTGACCTGATTCTTTGCGACGAATCTCACCTCGAACTGCTAGCGAAGCAACCGCGGAACGAGCTTTCGTCTCCTGTGGTGGTGGTATGTCGCAATGCTGCAGTCGCTCGCCAGCTCGAGAAGTCTCACCGATCGCTTCGTAAGATCAACTGGGGCTTGTTCAGCTTCATATCGCGCCCGTAAGTTTTTTCAGTCTAACAAAACCTGCTGAATACTACTGACATAGCGTGAAATTCTCAGTGTTGGACCTCGCAAGCTCGCAAAAGCCTTTGTGCTTTGCTTTAGACGATGGACCAAGTTACAGGCAACGACTGCAGACCGCGCCAGTGTCTCCACGGCCCTTGACCAACCACCATCAGTGCCTGCAAATGGGGAGGAGAGATCAGCCGGGATCAAGGCCGATGACAAGGATCGTGGATATTTTGATGTTGTTCCAGCATTGTCTGCTAATAAGAGAAGGACACGGTCTGATGAAGACGAGGCACAAACTCCATTGCCATCGGTCCCTGCCAAGCGGCCAGCTCTTCCGCCAGATCAGCCCCGATTCCTCCTTGTTGAGGATAACTCTATCAACATGAAAATTCTCCAAACTTACATGAAGAAGCTGGGTCTCATGTACGACTCGGCGGCAAATGGCCTACAGGCACTGGAGTCTTACAAAGCCAAAGGAGGGCGCTACAAATGCGTTCTAATGGACATTTCCATGCCGGTCATGGACGGGTTCGAGGCGACACGGCTCATTCGGGGTTTCGAGAAGGCGTCAGGTATGCCACGGCGTCATATAGTCGCCATCTCTGGCCTTGCTTCAAAGGATGCACAGGAGGACGCATTTGCAAACGGGCTGGATTTATTTCTCTCCAAACCAGTGCAGCTCAAGGAGCTTAGTCGAATCCTCAAGAGCCGGGAGCTCATTTGATTTGGAGTTACTGACGATACGAATACGGAGCGAACACGATATCACAATTGTTTATTTCTACTATTATTTCCTGAAAGAGTTGGGGATTCTACTATTGATGCGTTTTATCGTATGGATATGGGCATGGCATGTGTTATTAGACAGGATAGAGCACAGGCGAAATGGTGTTGCTTATTCCCCATCATGAAATAATGAGTATGCTTTTACCAGGCCTCTTCTTCGGTTCATCGAAATCTTCATTGTTAATTCTGAAGGCATTCTCCTAAACTCCATATCCTCATCTTTGAAATCACCAAAACTGAATCCATAATCGCTTTCATAACCTTTCCAACCTCTAGTCGTTCAATCATTAGTGACATACCAATCTTACTAACTCGTCACGCCATAAACCACATGCGAACGACTCTCGTATCTCTGCTTGTGGAAGCTATTCATCTGTATCCTGTACGCTTCTTGCACTTCGCCCCAAAACCCACGATGGCCATCTTGAATGCACTTTCGCAATTCGCCTTGTTTCTTGATCTTGCAGCGACATTGGTTGGGCATGCCACAGAACTTGGCTCTCGCGTCGGCAGTCGGAAACTTGATGCTGAGACGCTTGAGGTTAGGCCAGTTGGCGGACTCGCTCGTGGAGGATGGGTTGCTGAGTGCCAGTCGGGCCAAGTTCCAGTCCATCTCACTATCCGACTTCGATTGCTCATAGCGCCGAGCTGCGATGTTAACATCGCCTTTCTTCTTCTCAATAGCTGCGATGTCACAAGACGCTCCATCTCTCCCCGACCTGCGGCAGTTGCAACGTTCTGGGTTCATGTTCGTTTCGTCGTCAATTTCAATCGTCACAAACGAGAACTTGCCATCTTTGCGGCTTCGTGTAAACAAGACAAGCATTGGTTTCACTGGACGTTTGTGGAGGAGTCCAGTGGAATTTGTGCCCGTCGATATACTGACGCTGCGAACATCGCTGTTGGATGAATTGCTGTTGCTCGAAATTTCACTGGAAATGCTGAAGGATCGTCCATTGCTCATTGGAGTTGTGCTGTTCGATCTGGTAGGTAACAAAGAGTTCGATCGGCGAGGGGATGGGGTCTGCCCAACCGGCTTTCGAGGAGGTGCTTGACGCGGCGGCCCTGGGCTCGAGAAGAAACTCTGTCCGTTTGGGGAAGAAGGTCTGGTTGTATCTGGCGAACTTTGCCTTGGCCATGAGCCATAAAACTCAGGTGTTACAACCTGTCGTTGCGGAATGGATGGGAGGCTTGGGTGACGGCCAGAAGAATTTGCTGGAAACCAATCCCCGTTGTTCCCATTAAGTGCAAACACAGACCCAGACGACATGGAAGGTCTGGCTGTCGAGCGTGGAGAGCTTGGGATAGCCCCTGAGGCGAACGTTGATATAGAGTCTTGTCGACCCGTTGATGGACTCTTATTCGTAGGGGCTGCAGCATCGCTATTGGTAACGAGCGAGCCCTCAGTCGGCTTAGGTATCCAGAGCTGAAGGCAAGCGTTTTCCATGATCGTTTCTTTAACACCACCAAGAACAAAGATAACTTGGCAGTCGTACTGTGTGACAGAAGCCCATGTCTTGAATCCAGTAACAGCTTGTTGGAACTTGAGTACGTGACTTTTGTTTATAAAGTCCAGCCTTGCAATTCTCTCGTTTTGCTGTAGAATGATTTCTTGTGTTAGATGGTCACCATTAGGCAAGGCGTATTGGGGGTTGAAGATTGCCGAGGTAATGTCAAAGTCGATGATTTCGGCTATCCTGGTTAGCACTCATGAATCACATATAACCTCAATATCACTCACTTTTCTGTCTTGGTCGGCCAGACGTCGCCTGCTCTGAACCAGACATGATGACCCTGAATCTACGTCCATCCGAATCAAGTCGCCGAAGAAGTTTGGCTTTCTTTTCGATATCTGAGTTGTAGCTCTGTAGAGGCCTTAGAAATGTCAGTCATTAGAAGACAAAGGCATTTTTGTTAAGCTTACACCTCGAGTAGCTGTTCCATCATTTCGTCTTGAGTTACCACGTCAACAAGCGGAGTAGGTTCTCTCTCAGGCCAGATGGAAAACATTTCTCGCCTGAGCTCAGAGGTAGTGATCTTTGGTTTCACCAAGTCTCGACCAAATCGGGTGCACTGCGATGAAAGATCCTGGTATTGTCAGCACGAGTAGCCTATTACTTGCCACTGGAGCCTTACATCTTCAAGTTGTCGAATGTATGATGGCCAGTGTGAAGTATCCCTGTTTGCTGTTCGCAGAGTAGGAGACATCTGGATCCTTCTGAATATCCAGACGCACTTCAACAGATTAAGGTATTGCTCAACACTAGGAATGCGTTCTTCTACTAGCATACGAGCCTCAAAGTTGACTGTGCTTTTATAAAAGTTGAGTATGAAAGCATCAGAAAGTTCATTGAGCTCAAAATCACCCTCAACTCGGTATTCCGGGTGACCTGTCAGTGCCGCGAAGCGGAATTGGTCGTCGAGGTCTGGAGGCACTTCTAATAGATGGACACTGCGCTGATCTCTCTGGTCGAGTGCTTCGTCAAGGTCAGGAATTAGAACTCCCATTAAGCGGCGAATATCATGGTGGACAACAGTAATACGGTCCGCCAGGTCTTGATGCATGAACTGGATATCTTGCCGTACTCGGAAAAGAAGATCACTACATCGGTTAGTTCTCTTCACTGAAGGCTGGTTGACCACACTCACATCTCAAAGGGTTTCAAAACATGTATAACCTTGGAGTTATGTAGCGTTATCCGTTGACGGAGTTGATCGGCTTTGGGCTGTACGAGGACGTTCCATTCCAGACTGCGCAAAGGATTGCTTCCCACCCGATAGCGATTGTTAGATCGTAGTAATTCATAGCATTCTCGTAGGGTTTCCTCGTAGTCTCCAACAATCTCCATTAGCGACGTGCTGTCCCACCGCAGCTTGGCGGGCACGCCCTGTCGTCGTTGGCTCTGGAGGGAATCATCTGCTCGAGCAACCACTCGGCTAAGGATATCGAGATTCTCGGCAAGACCTCTCACATCCTTTCCGAACTCTACGTATTGCCTTGCTGCAAAATGATTAAACGATTAGGACGTTCTGAAAGCTAGACGAGATGGTTTGGTAAAGGGCTCCCTAGCACATGTGCTTATTCCCACGTACCCACAATCGACAGTTGCGGTGCGTTGGGAAAGCCTCGCAAGGCGGAGGGAAAGGACGCATGTCTTTGAGTACTCACTAGCATTGTAGTCTTCAGTCCAACCGTAGCGGTAAATATCCCAGGCTAGGCGCCCGAGGTTGATTATGTCTCCGACCTGGAGAGGGCCTGCCATCGCAGGTCGTTTCAGATATTACCACAAATGACACTTTATATCTGCAGTCAAGGGTTGAGGATATTCACTGGGAGGAACGCGAGGGCAGCGATGCCATAAAGAAGACTTGTAAGCTAGGTGCTGCTTGGGAGATAGGCAGAAGACGGGCAACGCAGGGCTTCAGCCCAACAATGTAATTAGTATAAAAAGCATCCACACTTTGCCTCGAAAATAGAGAAGCAAGGAGGGGATGACACTTTTCACAAGAGGTGGGTGAGCAAGCTTGGTCGTTCTGTGTGGGACACGTTCAGTCCGAAGTGGCTAGCAGAGACAGATAGAGACAAGCCCGATTCTGTGCCCCGAGGAAAGAACTCAGGTGGCCGGCCCTCTAGGCAGCCAAAGTTGACGGTAAACTAAGACGAACGTGCGGCTGATTCAATTGAAATGGTGTAGGTTGCTCATGGGGTTACCAGCGCGAGCAAGCACACCTATAGTGGCGGGGTAGAGGCAGAGCAGATGCAGCAGTTGAGACTGTACTAGGTAGCTTCGTCGCCCATATCAACAACCACCTTCCAAGCTGTCACAGGCTGACAACTTAGGAAACTGCCTGTACTTCTTCTTATCTCGTGTCCAGGTTGTACAGATGACGGATGACATTCATTAATGGGTCAGATCCGAGCAAGGCTTCCGCCATTATCCAAGGGACTTTCAGCTCGGCTTGGCTATTCCCTCATCATGTCTGAGATGCATCGGAGGCTGTGCAGATACAGGGTTGATGGATTGGTTGCTTGAGTCGCAAGAAGGACGCTAGAAGCGCAACGGCTAGCGTTTCAGTTTTTGACGTGGTTGGAATGTACAGAAACGGCAAGGCATACTGGCAGATAAGGGAATAAGGCTGTCGAGCTCTTGGCAATAATGAGGGGGGATTCTGCCTAGAACGACGAGGTAGTCGACAGAGTCACACGACGGTGATGAGGCTTGAGCAACGTCTCCCGTTTGGTCGGCCAGTCATTCCAAGAGAAGAGCTGTGCGCCCGGCTTTGGTGTGATTGTCGCACCCTGCATCCATTTGCACCAGAGCGTTACTTAACACCCAGATAGCCGCGTCGCTCTTGTTGAAGCTTGCTGTTTCCTTTCGTGCGTATCGATGTGAGAAATTCTTTCGCTCCATGCCAACTTTGGTTTCGATTCAACACTTGGATTGATTTCAGCTCAATTCGAGTCATAGGGCCACTTCGCAGTACCAGTTCTCACAAGAGGACGGTATACAATGAACGACTTCGAGACATATCAGAACCGCCATAGCGAGGCACCAAACCGCGATACCTCAGATCGGGATAGTGATCGAGATATCATTCTCCAAGCTGCCGATAACCCAAATGGAGTCGTGACTTCTGCGCCCAAGGAGGCCTTCAAGCTGGGGTATTTCGATGTCATGTGCCTGGTGATGAACCGAATGATTGGTAAGCTCTGAACATAATGAAGGACCCATGGAAGCGATTACTCAAAGCTCGTGATGGACAAGTCGCTATACATTCTGGCGATATTGTGTTGAAGTTGGATTTAAGTTGAGAGTTAGAGAAAGATCCGATCAACCAAGTGGGGATGTCGGCGCCTTCCCGCTGTGAGATCAGACCAAGGACGGATCGCTCCTTCTTCGGTCAAAGCGGAAGTTTCATGTGTCAGATCACCTGTTTTTGGAAGCCACTCTTTTTCTTTTCATATACTCCAGATAACGACATCACGACACCTAGTTTTCCCATGTTTTACTTGATCACGAATCGCCTGTTCTTATGGCTTGACACTACCCTGAAGCTACGGAATGGCTAACGAGCATCATAGGAACGGGTATATTCAACTCTCCTAGACGAGTCATGGAGGGAACCCATTCAACGGGCGCATCACTTTTCCTATGGCTGGCAGGCATTATCTACTGTCTATCTGGAGTTCACGTATACATCGAGTACGGTCTCAACGTGCCTCGTTACACCATCAAGGGTGTCGAACAGAGTGTACCTCGCAGCGGCGGCGACCTCAACTATCTCCAGTATGTCTATCGCAAACCTGCATATAGAAAAGGCACTGTGCTCTTGAGTACGTGCATGTTCGGATTCAGCTTTATCGCTCTTGGCAACATGGCCGGCAATTGTATCAGCTTTGCTACGAGGGTCCTTTATGCATCTGGCGATACTGAGCCGTCCCCCGGAGCCATTAGGGGCATCGCCATAGGCATTGCTGTTACCACCTGCTTCATCCACACATTCTCACGAAGAGGCGGTATCTTGCTCAACAATATGCTCGCCATGGTCAAGGTCATGATCCTCTTGCTCATCATTGTGACAGCCATTGTGGTTGGCGCAGGAGGTCTGAAGAATTCCGAGGGTGAAAAGACAAAAAACGTAATCACGGAAAACACGCATCCCTCCCATGCCTTTGCAGACTCTTCTAGCGACGCCAATGGCTTTGCTCATGCTTTTCTTGCCATCATCTTTAGCTTCTCGGGTTTCGAGCAGCCCAACTATGTCATGGGTGAGATTAGCCGACCAAGAAAGAAGCATCCAATCGCCATGATGCTTGGTGTGGGTACAGTCATTCTACTTTATATGGCTGTCAATATCTCATATGTAAGTCTTGGTCTCGTCTCCCGACGTGGGCCCGCTAACTTTCTTGCAGATGGTTGTGGTCCCAAAAGACGAACAGGAAACTTACAACGTAGCGCAGCGGTTCTTTGAACTAACACTTGGCTCCTTGACTGAAAATGAGACTGGGCAGAGAATATTCAACGCATTTCTTGCCATCTCGAGTATGGGTAATATCATTGTCATGACTTATACTGCTGCGCGTGTAAAGCAAGAGATAGCGAAGGAGGGCATTATTCCTTATTCCAAGTTTTTTGCACAGGATGGAGATATTTCTTTGGGTCGACTGCTGAGTTGGTTCCAAAAGAAAGGTATGTTCAGCTCTCTATTGAGCTCACGTTGGCTCTCGCCCGAAGACCATAGGGAGAGGACCCCTGTGGGTGCTTTCGTCCTGCACTTGCTTTCATGCTTTATCCTTATATTCGCCACTTGGGGTATGGACTACAACGATTCTTATACCCTGCTCACCAGCTTGAGCGCATATGTCATCAATGCCTTCTTTGGTGTCTTTCTCGGTCTGGGTATCCTTATCCTGCGCTTCAAAGGCCCCCCCAAAACCGATAGGGATGAGATACAAAGCCCAGCAGCACCTCCTCAGACTTGGCGACAGATGACAGGGAAAGGTATCAACCCCGCCCTGAGTGTCATATGCGCAATTATATATGTGATCGGTGGTCTCTGGCCTATTGTCACCATCTGGATCAAGCCTATACACGAAGAAGGCCTCCCCTGGTGGCTTGTACCAACCATCACATGGTCAGTCATTGGCGGTGGCATCATGTGGTTTCTTGGTTTCATAGCCTTCGCATGGCGCAGAAAGCACAAGAGGAATGAAGTATACGTGGTGGAGAAGAAACCTGAGTTCGAAAGTGTTGACGGAGCCACCGACTCAGAAGGAAAGTCTGCTGGCTATGTACTTGTGCATGAGACGGTATATCTCAGCTGGATTGCGAGAGAAGTCCATGAAACAAGAGGGGCAGACTCCTCTAGATTTCATGATATTTCGAAAAACACGCCTGTGACCTCAACAAATCGATATGCTGGAACCGATTTCGAAAACTTTGAGGAGCATCAACACGCTGCTGGATATGGTGGATCGTACAACACAGGTTACAGGCTTTGATTAGGTGATTGACTCAATTAAACAAGCCGATAGTATAATGTTAATGATAGAATGTCATAATGAAGCATTTATGGGCATCTAATATATGTTTGAAGTGATTCGTGAATACCAGCCGTCTGGTTGTAGGGTAAGACGCGAATAACATTAACTTTTTCACGGCGCGTCGCGTTATTATTCGTCTCACAGGCTTATCAAAATATATAAAGCACCAACGCATACCATAACGACTCTACATTTTTAACTGTCTGTAAGTATAATAATTTTAAGTTAAAATAAATAAGGTTTTTATTAAAATATACATTAAACGCTAAAAAAGAATTAAAAATTTAATAAGGTAATTAAAGCTTTTATTATTTATAA
>JABFFF010000227.1:0-33470 GCA_013623665.1 Fusarium sublunatum | reverse complement strand
AACTAGACCAGGTCCAGTGGAGGAGGCCTATTGATCTGAGCTCCCCGCCACGAACACCCCCAGCCAATTTTTTTCTTCTTACAGACGCTGTTCGAGTTAATCGCGCGTCAAAAACCCAAGCGCCGCGACTCTCACTCAGTTGCTCTTACCTGACCTCACTCTCGCTCGTCATTCCCAAACTTCAACCACAACCTCCCCGACTTTTTCTGCTACTCACAAGTAATACGCTCTCGCCATTCCGTCTTTTATTTGCAAGCGCACATGTGAAAAGGCTTTCAGGCTGCTTGTTTACTTGATTTCGTTCTTTACGTCGGTTATACTTGCCCAGCTTGCAGCAGGACTGTCTGAATCGAATCACCGCCCACTTACGTTCGTTGATTCCAACTCTCAATCTCGAGACATCTTCGCGCCATAGACGCCTACGCCTTTGGCTTCGGCTCTTGAACCTGGATCATCGAATTGAGGTTGCGGGGACAGACTTTCTTCTCGATTTTGGTCGACGACACTCACTGCGCTCATCTCATCTCAACTCAACTCATCTCACCCTGCTTCGACTTCCTGCGCCAAGGCCTTTTGCGATTCCTATCGTCACTACTCACGGTCACGTCAACCTTATCTCTGGACTCGCCACACTGCAACTCCCGCGCTGCTATTCTCGCACAGCCCCCTAGTCGCGGCTATCACGGCCACCCAACGGAACGGCCGGGTCGGACTTCAGTTGCGCTTCATCCACCGACGCGGAAAGATTATTGTGGATTTGCCGGGTTTAAGGCCTCGCTGTGCCATCTTTTGACACTTGCTACGACTCGTTTAATCTTTGGTGTCGTGTCGCCATCCGCC
Organism: Fusarium sublunatum; assembly: GCA_013623665.1. Taxonomy (NCBI): domain Eukaryota; kingdom Fungi; phylum Ascomycota; class Sordariomycetes; order Hypocreales; family Nectriaceae; genus Fusarium; species Fusarium sublunatum. The sequence goes on along the minus strand of JABFFF010000227.1, from coordinate 32,630 downwards.
TACTCTCAGTCGATCTATCATGTCAACTTTTACTGCCCTTAATGGGGGCTCGCCCAGGACTTCTGATCCGCCTACTGTGACCATTGAGAAGAGCTCAGCTATTGATGAACGCGCGCATACCTCAGCCGCGACTCAGCCTCCGCCCACACCAGAGGCATCTACAAATCAGATGCCTGCCCAAAGTACAGAAAGGCCACCATTCCAGTCACCTAGTTATCCTGATGTAGAAGGCTCCCACAAGCGAAAGCGCTCTGACTCTGTTGAATTGCGTCGAGATCACGTTGCGCACGACCACTCGCCAGAAGTCGCTCACCCTCATCATGAATCGCGGGAACCATATGGAACCCCATCAAGAGACTACCGGCCTTATGGTGATGAACACCGGGACAAGGAGTCTTGGTACGCGCATCAGGCTCGCGATGAGCGTAGCTATGACTCTCAACAGAACTCTGCAACCACTCCCCATGGTCAAACAGAGGAACAGATCGGCGATGCACTTCGTAGGGCTACGGGCCAGATGGACCACGGCGAGTATTCTAATGCCAGCCCGGACGCCGATGACCATTCCATCATCTATGGTGGCCAGTACACGCCCGAGCAAAGGCGAGACGGGGTTTTACAGCATGATCCTAAGAAACGAAAGAGGAATTTTAGCAATCGAACCAAGACAGGCTGTCTGACTTGCCGCAAACGCAAGAAGAAGTGCGATGAGCAGAAACCTGAGTGTGAGTCAATTTGCAGCTGCACACATCTGCCGCATAACACTGACATGCTTGTTAGGTGGGAACTGTCTTCGGGGTAGTTTTGTCTGCGCAGGTTACCCGCCTCAACGTGGACCAGGATGGCAGAAGCCCGATAACAAGGCAGCGGCAGTTCCTCTCGAGTCCAAGGACCCGACATACGTACCCCCAGGAGCTTACGGAATGCCGCAGCAAAGTCCTTATGGTAATCAACCTGTGAAGCGCGAACCCCTGCCGCCGTATCGTGGCCAGGCCCTTCGGATTGACCCCCCACAAGGCCGCTCTTTGGTGACCGACGACGACCGACCAACGGCATCAACACTGCCCAGCGCGTCTGTCACAAGTCCCGAAAACAAACTTTCTGCTTTGCCATACACTCCCGCAAACGTATTCCCAACTCCGGTCAGCGCAAATCCTCAACCACCACCGCCCTTTGGAGAAAGAATGGCCAAGGAATATCAACGCGTGCCTCCGCTGCACGATCTCAGCAGGACGGAACCTGAGTCTGCTCACCCAGGGAACCAGCTTCCTCAGATTAACATTCTGCATCCAACGAGAACTAGCAGCCCGGCTCCTCCACCACCAGCACCAACCTCAAATGCCCAAGTCGCGGCGCAGCTGGCTCTATCGCACTCTCAATTTCCCCAGAGGCGGACGCAAAAGGAGGAAATGCTGTCAGGACGGCATTACTATCCCTTTGACAAAGAGCTCTGCCTGGAGCGCGAGCGCTGTTCTGCTGCTTGCTGGAGATTCAACAACCTCACTACTCCGACTAACGGCGTATCTCCTGAGGAGCGTGCTCGACTATTTCTCGAAATCTTGCAACCGCGCGATCCTGTTCGTGTTTCTCCCACTGAGGCGTCTCCGGTCACCAACATGGGTCGTGTAGGGAGGCACGTTGCCGTCGAAACACCCTTTATTTGCGATTACGGATACAACATCACCATTGGACACCATGTTGTCATCGGGCGCAACTGCACTATCAACGATGTGTGCGAGGTTAAGATTGGCGACAATTGTGTTATTGGGCCAAATGTCAGCATCTTCACAGCCTCTCTGCCCATCGACCCCAAGAAACGCCAGGGAGGCCAAGGTCCCCAGACAGGCAAGCCCATCATCATTGAGCAAGACTGCTGGATTGGTGGAGGGGCTATTATCCTCCCTGGCAGGACTATCGGCAAGGGCAGCACTGTCGGAGCTGGATCGATTGTTACCAAGGTATGCAGAAGATGCAATTGCTGGTCAGACCGATACAATACTAACTCCTATCCCAGGATGTTCCTCCTTTCACTATTGTAGCGGGAAACCCCGCAAGGGTCCTCCGCGGCATCGCCTCTTAATTCTCATGCCAGGCGTGCCTCTTTTTTTCTCTCTTCTTTTCTCGCCTTCGTGTCACGATACCCAGCGTATTCGCATGTGCAGAGTCAGCACTACGTGGCGACTAGGCCACAAACAAGATGGTGATAAAAATGGTCGAATGATTACGAATGGAGCCAAGCGTTATGAAAGCCCCGGCGTTGCATTTTGTTGATTTTCTTTTTCTTTTTCTTACATTATTCGGAGGCCTTTTTGCCGGAGTGGGATACAAGTGTGGGAAAAAGCGAATCTAATTGGCGGCGCTATAAGCTGCAATTTGCGGCTTGGGAACTGTTACTGTTCTGGGAGGTAGAAAGCCTCATGTGACGAAACCAACCGACGGACGAGTGTGATGAATCGGGATGGTGGTATTGCTTTTATGTTTGTGCTGCATGTGCTATGACTTATGAGAGATAAACAAGCCGGGTCGAGACCTGCAGGAAGATATCCATCCATGTTGTTAATGATTAGCCTGTAGCAAATTGATTGAAAATAGCAATTCTGACACTATACTGAGATTTACTGATGCTTCGTTGAAGTGATTTCTGGTGTTGATTATGGCAACTTGCATCTGATTCATCCATTCTCCCATTGTTTATGTTCTCATGATGTGTAGAGTATGGGACTATAACATTACCTGCTAACCCTCGGGTTACATGAGGCGGCCTGTTTCTTAGCCATTCGCGACAACAACAAACAGAGAACTCACGACCATCTCTAATACTCCCCTGGTTACCATAGTGATGGGGCATCGTACGGCAATTAGCATAGGCGATCTCAGAGTTGGCCGATGTGTAGGCGTACATAATGGGCGCAAGACAGCCTTCCACAACGTCCCACCGTAATAGGCAGCATCTGATTCTTCTTCACTGACTCACTGATTTGGCTCTGCTGATGTGTATTTCCCATAGTTCCAGAGTCTTTAGGGATAAACTCGACAGGCTTACTGTTGCTGACAACTAGTTGTAGCCATCTTTTTCGAAACGTGGTTCACACGACGATGTAGACCAAAACAGCTCGCCTAACCAACGACTTACTTCTACCCGGGGGAAAAAACAAGGACTTGCTAATAGATGAGATGAGATTTCTGTTTACTCGATCGTGTCGAAGAGACTGAATTGCTGGTTTCTAGTTGGGAGCTGTATAAGAGACGGAATTCCCCTCAACTCCTTCTAAGTAGTTCTTGGTCATAGTAGATATATTAAGCAGTTAGATAAGGAGCCCGAACATTTAAAACCAGGGTTTTATGATCTTTGGGAAACACAAACACCCGTTCTGTACCTAACACTTAGACATGTGGGAAACTGAGTTTCTGGATCGCTTCAAGTCGTTGATTCGTAAATCATGAGGCCCCATCCAAAGGCCTCATGCTAATAAAGTCCATATCATACTTTAGAAATTTAAAATGCCGTTCTCCCAAACAACTCCCCATTCACTTTTCCATGCATAGTCCCCCAATTCTATCATACAGCTTGAATGCCAGAGGTGTTCTGTTAATGATGATACATGCAGCAGTCGTCATGTCACTGCGCCGGCCGATACTCAACAACTCCAACAATTTTTGTACAGTCCCTAAGAGTTACCCTGTTCCAACCTCTTCTTATTTTCGTCGATAATCTTCTCCATCATCTCGAGCGCTCGAGTTTGGTCCCTCAGTCTCGCAAATGCTTTGAATGTGTACATGTCCGCCTTGAATCCGGCAGCCTCAAGATCTTGCAGCGTGCCAACTGTCTGAGACAAGTTCTGGATCGAAGCGTAACCCTTGGCAAGCGTGTTCCAGGTAACAAGGTTAGGTTCCAGGTTGTGTTCTCGCAAGGCTTGTAAAACTTGCTCAAACATAATCTTTTCTTTGCGCACCGCAAGTCCACGCATGAGAATACTGAACGTGAACAGGGTTGGTGCTGGATGAATGGGGGCTTCGTCGATATGCTCTTTACCATCTTCCTTTGTTCGTGACTTCAATGAGTCGCGAAGCATGTCTCCAAATACCTGCAGCGCTGGACGAAGCAAAGACTTCCGTTCGAGCATGACCTGAATCAGTGTATCATGGATGACACTGCCTTGGTCTTTGACCAACTCTTGGGCCCAGTTTGTCCCAGGTCCACGGTCTTCTAGTCGAGATTTGAAAAAGGAATAGAATGACATCAAGTCGTAAGGTCGGTAGAGGTTTTTGATATATGCTCGCAGCATGATCGCCAAAGTCTGCTCATTTGGCTTCTGTCGAGGGCCATCATTGCTCTCGAAGAACTTGTCAACAACTGGAATGATGGTACTCCTGAACTCCCATGCTCTTATCGGGCCAGACCTGAATTTCTCAGGCCCATCAATATTCTCCTGCCCCAAAATTAAAGGCAGAGTGTCAGGTAGCAGCCACTGCAAAGGCTCTAGATCAAACTTCTTTGTGTAGATTCGGAGCATCGATCCAAATAAAGGGAGGACCCACGGTAGTCGGTATTTCTTCTCCCGGGACTCCATCTCTGCAAAGTAAAAGATGGAGTGAAGGGTGTTGTTAAGCACATCAACGAGCGGGACATTTGCTGCACGAGCCACATCGAGAGCAAGCTCTATGTTGGATGTTTTCAAGCTACTTTTGGCACCCCTGAAGACGGTGGTATAGCATCGTTTATCAAGCTCAGCACCGTTCTCTGCCAGTAAAAGCGGGAGCCTGACAGCTTCTCCGATGTCACCTTGCAGGCAGAGAGACTCGATCAAAGCTGTGAAACTGACCAAATTGGGAGAGAAGCCTCGTTCAAGAAAGTACTCCATAGCCCGCTGGGGCGAAAACGTATCTTCCTCTGTGTTGGACCAAGTATTTATCGTTTGCCTAGTGTGTAATAGAGTGGTGATAACGCTCGCAACCTCGGCAGAGTTCAAGTCATGGCCTTCGTCTGTGATGCCACGTAGAATCTCGAAGGCTTTCTCCTTGTGTGTGCTGCTACTCGCAAGTTTGCTAGCGAACCGCAGATGGGTATTCCGGTGCAGCTTCATGCCCACTCGCTGCAGAATTTGATACATCTCTGCTGTTTGCTCAACGGGCAGGTTCTTTGCAAAAGTGCCCAGAGTGCTTTGACGGAATGGGATATGGCCAACGGGGAGATCTTCCGCCAACTTGGTAAAAAGCTCAAGCACCTCGTCGGCTTTTGAGAGACGGTCTCGCATAAATCTGATGTCGTCAAGTTTGAGAGTTGAGACGCAAAAATGAGCCACATCAGAGATTGCATAACCGGGAGGTAAAGGATCCAAAGTGGCCTCCAGGACATATACAGCCTTTTCCGGACATTGATGAAGAGTCGAGAGCATCGCAGTTGGCCATCTCTCCTTTCGAGACTCGACATCAAGCTCTTGCCAGGCCTTCTCCATATCTGAAACGCTCTCCATTTCAAAAAGCCATTTTCCATCATCTCGCCATGTCCATAACTTGGGCCCCTCAGAAGCTGCAATCATGTCCATTTTTTGCTTCCAGGAATTGAATTCCTTTTTCACAGCAGCTAATTCAGAACCAGAATATTGATGGCGCAAGTAACCCCATTGGTGATACTTTTCCATCTTCTTCCTTTCTCGGTTTCTGGCTTTGAGGCGCTCCTCAGCAATCTTTCGAAGAGTTTCCGGATCTCTATGAGGTTTGCGTTGATGGAGTCGGCCGTCTTGTGATCCTCTAGAGGGACTATGCCTTCTCAGGCCTGATGATCGCTTTTTATAATAACCCTCGGGGCTGTGTTGAGTTCCTTCGTCCTCCCATCGTGGGCTAGAAGTTGCCTGAGAATCCTGCGCAGGCTCGGTTGTGTAGACTTCGGAGGGTTTCGGAGGTGTCTTGCGAGGACGCAATTGCGCCAATATCTGAGGTTCTCTTGCTGGAAATGGCGATTCGGCTGCAAGATGATATGAACGGGTGAATATAGAGCGATTTATGCTAATATTTGGTCGTAAGGCGAGAAAAGCAGCCCGTCGTGTACATGTTTGCGCCGTCACAGAGGACTCGAGCCTCAAGCAACAGGCGCGGTACATAAGAGCCGCAGGCATTTCCCCCAAGTCGGCGTCAAATCGAAGCCAGCCGTCCGCATAATGATCGCCAGGCGAGTAGCGAAGCTGTCGTGATCGCTCGCAGGAGACGATTCGAAGCCGAATATTCAGGTGTTATAATGAAATTTTTGGACCTCTGCCGAAGTCGCTCATGGCGTCTCTATAATTTTAGCCTTGCGCTTAGTGATTGTACAGCCTAAACCCCTGCCGTTTTAGTGGCGCTTGGGCAATGTCGCAGCGGCTCGGAGGTGCCTTTCCACGCTACGGGTGATGGACGATTGACGCGCTTGGTACTTCCATCTTGAATTTACATTTTACACCCCGCCAACCTTGAAGCTACAGCAATTCGGAATACCATACTACGTCGCGGACAGCTTAGACTCCTACAGGTGTCACGCTCATTTTACCCTCAGGAATCGTTCCCGACAGCCTCCCATCATGTCTTCATCTCACGCCAGCCTTAGCGCTGCCTCGGACGACCGAAAAGCCAGACTCGCCAAGCTCAAGAACCTCAAGCGCAAGCAACCAGGCGATGAAATCGTTGCGCCAGAATCAGAACGAGCCGCATCTCCTCCTGAAGCACCAGATGTTTCACGATTACACGTTTCCGGTCGCAATTATGACCCCGAGACAAGAGGCCCAAAACTAGGCTTCGAACAAGACCCGACCCTCAACCTTGAAAAACCAACCCTCGAAGAGCAGGCAGCCGACGTGGAAGCTGAGATCAAGAAAAAGGCGGCAGAAGAAGCCCAGGACGACAAGGGTGTCGATCTATTTAAGCTGCAGCCCAAGAAGCCCAACTGGGATTTGAAGAGAGAACTCGACAAGAAGATGGAGGTGCTCAATGTTCGGACAGATAACGCCATTGCGCGCTTGGTACGCGATCGCATTATGGGCGCGCAAAAATCTGCCGCCAAAAGCAAGGCGGTCAATGACGCTGAAGGCACCGGTGAAGCAACCGGCATGGATGGAGTGGCATTGGTAGAAGGTCTTAGGGTCAGAGAAAAGGAAGAGGAAGAAGAGGAACGACGCGAAAGGGAAGAGGATGCTGCACTAGGTGCTTGAACAGCCAAGGCTGTCCCTTGTACGTTGATTTTTGCCTCGTCGTCTTTTGTATTACCTTTTAGGGGTCCGGCGCCTTGTGCCATCGTGGTTACACTATGTTTACAATTATACCCAATAATCATCTTCCTCCTTTGTTTATTGCCCGGGTCATGGCTAATCGTTGGCTGAAGGGGCTCAAACTTCGCTCTCGTGGTTGCTCTTGATGAGGTGGGCCATTATGAGCATGTCCTCGCTCATCAACCCTCCCGCGAGGAGGCGGCCTCTCACGATCATGACGGGTACTGGATCGATCTGGCCTCTCATGGCGTCTTCCTCTGGGTTCGGGCGACCTTGATCCGTCAGGGCGTTGTCGTCGAGGTCCATCTGGACTTCGGGATTCCGATGAGTATCTCCTTGACTGCTTGGCAGACCCGCTCTCCTTAACGGGAGGTAAAGGATCTCGGGAACGGTACTCGTCACGGCGGTCATAATCCTCAGGAGAGCGACTACCATCAGATACAGAGCGTCTGCGTCGAGGCTCAACTCGAGGGCTACGGCTTCGGTTCGAGCTGCGGCTACGACTGCGGCTATCATCCCGACCGCCGCCTCGCGAGTCGCGTTCTCCATCAGAGTAAGGGCTTCGGGCCCGTTGCGCATGAAACGGAGATCTGGCCCTATCTTTACCGGGCGATGGAGACCTCGACGCGCCAGTTGAGATGGTGGAAACCGAGTGCGAGGAAACGGACCTGTGACGCTTTGCAGTCGACTCCATCAATTCATCGTCTCTCTCCTCACGCTCACGCTTACGTGCGCGTTCGGCTTCTGCTTTGGCCAGCTCCTCATCCGCAACACCTTTCCTGAAATGCCGTCAGTGAATAAGAATTAGAGTTTGCATTGAATAATGTACTTTTTCTCCAGAGGGTTTAGTGTCTCATTTGTCAGTTTAGGTGCAAGCTTTGGGTTTCGAAACTGCTGGGACCGCGATGGGCGCGACACGTATGGGCGCTCCTGAGCAGATGCTTTACATTCATACGAGTAGTGACGTTCTGAGATGGTTAGTACAAGAGCGAAATGAATAGATCTGAAATACATATCTCGTTTTAGGCATTTTTGGCATTGAACGTTGGCGGGCGTTGACCGAGATGGGCCTCCCCGGCCTCTGTAAGTAAACATGTAGGATAGTAGGTAGATATAGTAGGGGAGGCTGTCGGCAAGAGTTCGACTATTTCGTTAACTGGGTGAGTGAAAGCAATACGTGCGGTGGCTTGTAGCTGAAAACTGCGCAGGTTTTTGTTTGCCGACGGCTACGCAATACTTGAACTGTCGTTGCAACGGTCACAATCCTGCGCTTGGATGATTCTTTGGTGATGTCGTCCAGATCACGTGATACCTTACAGATAGCTTCTGGTACGTACCTCCATGACGACCAGGCAGGAGAAGCCCGTTGGTTAGGCGTCAAACAATTGATTGTAATCGAATTGTTAAGCAAAATCATGAATGGAGAGAATCCGAGACGATTTAAAAAGGACCTTGAGCATTAACTGTGAGAATAACTACTCCTCGATGTTTTCCACGATATGAGCTGGCTCTTCTTCTCTAACCAACCCCAATTTATAGCATTCGTACGACGGAGAGACAAGTACTTACCTATATACAGGCGTGAAAGCCAACTGTATAGTACCTTTAAACAGACTCATTCTTATCTTGGATAAAATCTTTTCACTTGTAGAGATCTCGATGTTCTATGCATTGATTGTCACTTGGCTGACGCTCCCCTAATGCTACATCAACCACAAGCTGTTCGTGGCATATATGAGTCCATGATATTATATTTGACTAACTGGATAAATAGCAACAGGCAAGCCTCAGCTATGTATTGACTGTCTACGGGCATTACTTAGACAAGTTACTATCTACTAGGTACCATGTAAAAGTGCTGCACAATGGCGGAGGTTGAAATTGAGTTGAAAGTTCTATTACATAAGCATACTATTCATTTGATTTTAATTCCGCTCGTGGACGGAACCACACAGTAGTGGCTGGGAACCTGGGACTGAGTAATGGACTCGAGGCAGGGGGGATGAATTCTTCAGCGACGAGTACCTTGGTAGTACCTAAGATAAGGTACCTACCTAGGTAGCCCTCGAATCCTCTTTTATAACAAGTTCTTATTGTTGAGCGGCTTCTTATAATTACTTAGGTACTCGGTCAGCTTAATTGAATGTCAGCTCCAAAGTCGGCCAAGTTATAACTACTAACATAAGACATCCATACAAACGTAGCCATCCTTGGCTCTTAATGCACACCGTTGGATCGTCCAGGCAAACGCGTATTTTTTCATGCAGCAGGCCTCCACAATGAACTGAGTATTTTCACTTTTACTGGTCTTCCAAGGTCTCAGGCGGAACGCTTGCAATTTTTAGTGGTTCCCTCAGCACCTCCTCAGCGGCCCCCTCTCACTGTGTGCCCTGCCGTGCCGCTCGCTCCACCAGAGAGTGACAGTTCAGGGCACCTCAGCCAAAAAAGTGAAGTGACGGCTCCCATCGGACACGTCCTAACGTTAGTCCTTGTGACAACCTCCTCCTACTGTACGCTTCCCCCTCTAAACCCCAAACCTTGACTAACCAACTACTGTACATCCAGCCCATCAGCATCGGCATCGACATCACATCGCATCGCCCCGTATTTTGCTGTGCGCCTCGGACCGCCTTTGTAAAGAATTGGCTGCCAGTCATTCATCTCGTCCTTCATTTACCGCCCTTCGCCTGACCTTGGGCCTAGGGCGTCACAGGGCGTTTCCTCGTTCCCTCTCATCCTCCCAGTCCTCCAATTCTGACCCCGTCTCACTGCGAAAAAAGTGACCGCAGCATCTCAGCCAGGACGGACAGAAATTGGGCAGCCAAACGGCGTACGACCCCCTCTTCCAAACAACATCAGTTGGGGAACAATGCATCTTACGACACGACGATGAGCACCGAGACTCCGTTTTCCTTCTGCTGGTCCGCTTCCATCGATTTCGCTTTTTGATTTTCCTCATACTGTCCTTTCTGTTCCTGTCATCGCCTGCAGTCTAAGCCGCAGTCGCAGTCGCACACACAGCTTTGGGACTGGAGCTACAGCCTCATCTTATAGCTGCTCAACCGTTGCTCTCCTTGTTAGCATTACTCGAATTCTACCATCTGCGACATTGGGCTGGCTTTATATACCCCATCGCAGCTCATCATGGCTACCGCCCAAATGTCTCCTGATCTCGCCAAACCCTCGTTCGCCAAGGTAACTTCTAACCCCATGCTTATCTCTATAAGTGGTTCTCGTTTGCTACAACGATTGCATTCATTAACCGAAACTAACTCATATTTCTCGACAGGTCGCTGCCTCCGTCTCTAGGGATTCTGCACCACCGGCGACTCGACGAACAGCCACACCGTCCAAAGAACCACCCATGAGCTCGACGACACCGCCCACATCTACGGCGCCAGTAATTGCAAATGGGCGCTCCGGTACCGCACCGGTTGGAAAGATGTCCTCGTCGCATCCGGGAACTACTGTCAGCCCGTATATACAGAGAAGCGGTGAAGACAACATAGTAGGATCCTTGAACGACTTAAGTCTTGGAGAGAAAGCGCCCAGTCTTGTTGTAAATGGCAGTGGACCCTTGGCCCCTGAACGACCGCAGGTCGTTAATGGAAGAGACAGCGGATCCGACGATTCTCAAAGAGCCGATTCTAGTTCTGACCTTGGCACTAAACCTCCTAGTCTGGATGGAAAGAGCATCACTTCAGGAACAACTTTTGCTCTTGACGAGAAGGAGTCGCTTAGGCCAGATGATAGCGCCAGTGTTAAAGCTGCCGCAGAAGATGACGATGCCTTCTCCATTCGTGGCTCACTAGTTGCTGGCTCTCGAATGGGCTCTGAGGTAGCTGCGCGAGCCCGAGGCATCCCGCTTGGCGATATCCCTGAGCGTAGACTGCCGCAGCAGGCACCAGGTGTTGTGGCTCAAGGAGTACTGACTCCCCAAAGCTCCTCATCCGAGCAGCCTCCGGGTGCTCCTCTGGGTGCAGATGGCTCTTCAGATGCCCTAAATGTCATTTATCGACAAGCACCTGATGAAAAACTTCTCGAAGCCATGGCATCACCCAAAGACAGACTATTTCTCCTCAGGTTAGAGAAACAAGTCATAGATTTTGTTCAGGATTCCAAGTACGTTGCCTGCTTTACTTGGTCGAGTTGTACTAACCACCCCGTCTAGAGAGCCATACATGGACCTTCCGCCATCCAACTCGTTCTGCAGGATGTTGACACATAAGTTGGCTGATTATTACCATATGACACACTCTTTCGAGCCTCACGTAGGATCAGTACGCATCTTCAGGACACCCTTTTGTCGTGTTCCTACCTCGCTGGCTCTCATCAACCCCAGCCCCAGTGCTCCAAGCAGCACTCCCCCCCCTGCTGTCCTGCCCAAGAAAATCATGCGACGTGGTCAGGATAGTGAAGGCGGCCCAAGTGCAAGCCCCTCAAAGCCAACCTCTGAGTCTGGCAGCGATGCCAAAGACAAGCCCGCCGCCAACCAGAAGTATGTACATGTTCATGCAGACTGTAAGATACTCAAACTGACCGTTACCAGGTTGTCCAGGGAAGAGCGAGAGGAACTTTACAAGCTAGCCCGCGAGCGCATCTTTGGTAGCTCAGAAGAAAACGTTACAGGTGGGCGGTGATGAAATTGAGCAGAAAACAAGCGCTAACATGGTATAGAAGATGGTGATAATGGCGTTTCAAGAGCCAGTTCCGTTTCCGCTAAGGACAAGTCCAACCTTGGAAAGAGAGGTAAAACTGGCAAGCAACGACGTGATGATTCGGATAGCTTCGATTCACGACACCAGTACACTCCGTACTGGGGGCCTCAACAACAGACCTGGGTCCCTCAACCGCAGTACATGCCACCGCCCAATCCTCAATATGGCGCTCAAGGACCGCCAGCACCAGCATATCAAGGGCAGATGGGTCCTGTCTACGCTCAACAAGGCCCCGGATACTCTGCAATGCCGAGTATGGCGCCAAGCCAACCATACCCTCAATACTCTGTGCCTCCGGTATGTTTTGATTAAGCAAAATGAATCTGGTGATTGATGCTAACTTCCTTTAGTACGCTCCCCAAGCCAATCAGTCACGCTATCCATCTGGCGGAAGTCCCATGACAAACTACGGTGCCCCGGTACCTCCAACAGGACCTCAGCAGGCGGCATGGCAACCGGGTTTCGCTCCCCCAGGCCAGTATCAGCCGAGGGGAGGTACCCCTACTGGCCCCCAGGGACATATGGGAATTCCTTACGCCTACGGCCAGCTCCCAGCAAATATTAATCCTCATGACCCCAAAAGCCAGCACCCAATTCCTGGCAGCTACAACCGAAACCATGCCTTTAACCCCAAGACACAGTCGTTTGTGCCTGGAGGCGGCATGGCTCCTGTTCAGCCTCCGCAACCACCCTTCACTGCTCCCGGATCGCATCATGGCAGCCCTCAGGTTGGATCACCTCACCTCGCCTATCCTGGCGGCTATCAACAGCCAATGCCTCAACCTTACGGAGGCGGATATGGCATGGTGAGGCAAGGATCCAGCAGTTCTATGCCTGCGTATCACTCTCCTCGCGTGGCTCATGTTCAGCATGCACCACCTCTGCCACCGTCGATGCCACAGAACCCGCAACATATGGCTCCCCAACCTCTCCCTCACAACCCTACTTCTTATAATATCCCAAACCGACCTAACATCCCCCAGGGGCCTAGTCAGCCCTTTTCGCATTTGCCGACATATGGTAACCCGGCAACTCTACCCCAGAAACCGGCAACCTGAATTTAAACATTAACAAAAGGGAGAAGCATGATATGGTGTTCACAAGTTGGGAGACCCATTAAGGCGTACATGGCATACTTAGCATCTTGGCGTTATCGGTGGATAGGATGGACGACATGAATTTGTAGGCTGCGGCCCAATTTACTAGACGAGTTCAATACCACTTTGACATAATTCTTCTTGGTGGGAGAAACCAACTCGGGGCTCGGGAGAGGCATGTAATGTAGTTTTATATGACGATTGAATTCAATTCTATGGCCAGGAGTGCCGGAATTTTCATGCCTACCACAACGCCATGATTTTATTGAAACAATAACCCATGCTTCATCTCACATGCCTGCCAGGGAGAGAAATCCAGACTCTTCTTGTCGTCGGGATGTCGTCTTCTTCTAACCTGGACTCCGATATCTAGTTCGCATTTCTTCTTTTCACCAGTGCTCTTTACTCTGCAGGCTCGCGAGGTTCCCGGGGCTCACGGGGCTCACGGGGCTCGCGAGGCTCGCGCTGTTGACCACCACCTCTGCCGCCGCCGCGTCCACCTCGTTTGCCTCCCCGCTGGCCACCCTTCTCCTCGGACTTGCCCTCTCCCTCCTTCTCGGTGCTAGTCAGGTTGGCAACGGCCAACCGCTGGGACAAATCGATCTGAGTGCGGATAGTGTTGGCCAGGTAGCTGACCATGAGGACATCCTGGATGTGGTTGTTGAAGTCGTGCTCGATCTGCGAGGGGTCGACCTTGGGGGCCAGAGACAGGGCGTTCAGGAGGTACTGGCCGATGGTGTTGTTGGGCTCCTCGTCCTCATCCAGGACGCCGTTGATCCACTCGCTTGCCCGGTCGAGGAGGCTGATGGTCTGCTCGATCGATCGTCCGAGACCTTCAATGTCGGACACGAGAGGGGCTGTTCGCGACTCGGCGTCCTTTGCGCTGGCGATAGTCTCAAGAGCGCTTCGGTCGGCGTCACCGTAGAGGATCTTGTGGGGGACCTGGATGAAGAGACAGCTGTCGGCGGCACGCTCAGCGTTGACGGCCACGGGGGCGCTGATGTAGCATCGAGACTGGATATCCTCGCCGGGCTCGGTAGAGATGGTCATATGGATGGCGGGGTGGGGGAATGTGCCGGTGTCAGGGCTGGCGAAGAAGTTCTGGATGAGGGCGCTGAAGCTGTTGAGCTCGTGCGAGGTGGTGTACCAGCCGAGGAGGGACTCGCGGGGTGAGGCCTTGAGGGTCAAGGCAAGCATGTTCTTCTGGTACTCGACATCGACCTCGACCTGGTCCTCTTCCTCGGTGTGGGGGATGGCGAAGCACGAGCGGACCTCGACTTCGGTGCCATCTTCAGATCGGGTGCCAACGAGGGCGCCAATAACTCGGGTGGATTGGGTGTCTCGGATGTCTCGTCGGACGGCGTGGTCGAGGATAGAGAGGACAGCCTGTAGAGGGGAGAGAGGGCAGTGTTAGCGAGAGAGGTTGCGTCTTTGATGAACAGGCGAGTATATAGAGAGATCGAATATGCAACAACAACAACAACAACAACAGCGCAATATCGAGAAGGCCGAGAGGGGTCATGGCTATCGTACCTGAGGCTGGATGTTGACAGTGAGCGGGGCAAGGTTAGTCTGGATTCCGACGGTATTGGGCGCCAGAGGCCTCGCCAGGTGGATGAAGCTATCGGAAGCAGCAGCGGCCATATTGGGCGACGTGAGCTGAAGCTATCGCGTAGGTATAGTTGTAGATGTAGGCGGAGAAATGGGTGAGGCCGGGCCGGGTCTTCTGGTCTCTCTCTCGCGAAGCCGTCCTAAATTTCGCCGATTTTGAAGATTTGCTTGGTTTGGCGGGACGCCGCTGGGGTTGTGCGCGCTAAGATTAGAGAGATAAGACGGGGTTTGAGTGGCGCATGCGTGCGATACCCCACCATTATGTGGCTTGACGGCGCAAGGCTGAAGGTAGCCTCATAACTTTTTTTTTCTACGACTTTTTGAAAGCGACAAATTCTTGCGCCGACCATAGAAATTGTCGTTCTTTTGACAAACCGTCAGTGACTTATTATCTGTTAACTTACGACATGCCACCACGTGGAAGAGGAGGGAACTTTAGAGGCCGCGGCGGCGCTGGTGGTCGCGGTCGAGGCAGAGGAAGAGGTGGTCGAGGTAGAGCGACAAGTCGATTCGGACCCAATCGAAGATTTGACGGAACCCGATTAGCAGACAATGATGAGTAAGTCTCCAGGTGTTTTCGTATTTTATGTCATGTCTTGATACTAACCATCATATGTGTTAGGTCAGAAAGTTCTGGATCTGAAGCGGAATCTGCGCCTGAAGATGCTGTAATGGAGGATGTCGACTCAGAGGATGAGGATGACGACGAACAGACAACATCATCGAAACCGTACATGGCTCTTCTACAAAGCCTTAACGAAAGTAGCGCTCCCAACGCTAAGCGACGGAAATTGGACCACCAAGAATCCTCACGATCTCAACCTGACGATGATGCATCTTCTTCTGGCGACGACAAAGACGCAGGCGACGATGAAGACGAAGAGAAGGACATCGATCGTGCTGAGGAAGAGCCTGAAGATCAAGTCGAGGAGCAACCAGACGACGATTCAGAAGATGAAGAAAACCCAACAGATCCATTCGACGTGCATTTTGCGCACCCAGACGACGACATTGTCGCAAAGAGAGTTAAAGCAGTACAAAAAGGAGAGTGGACAACAAAGCGGGTGCTATTACAAACACTAAGAGCTACCCTTATGTATCCCAATTCTGACGCAGGGTCGGAGGTGCCAAAACCTATTGCTGGTCTTGACGGCCTACAGCTCAAGCAGAAGCTCAAGGAGACTTCTTCTCATAAGATCGGGGAGTTTGACGCCGTACAGCGCACTTTGAGTCCATTGCTTTTCAACTATAACGATGTGTTGTTCTGCGATCGCACAGTTCGAAACTCGGATTCGTTGCGAGAGTTGACATGTCTTCATGCCCTCAACCATGTCTTCAAGTGAGTGGCCTAATTGCTTATATTATTAAACAGAAGTTGCTAACATCAAAAGAACTCGAGATCGTGTCATCAAGAACAACTACAAGTTGGCGAAAGAAGGAGAGGATACTGACTTGGAACTGCGAGACCAAGGATTCACTCGCCCCAAGGTGCTATTCCTCCTCCCAACTCGCAATTCATGCCTTCGAATCGTCAACATGATCCGAGATCTTTGTGAGCCAGACCAACAAGAAAACCGCAAGCGATTCGACGACGGCTACGTGGACAAGGAAACCAAGTTTGGCGCCGACAGACCCGCAGACTTCAAGGATCTCTTTGAAGGAAGCGATGATGACATGTTCCGTCTGGGCATGAAGTTTACGCGCAAAACGATCAAGTACTTTGCACAATTCTACAATTCAGACATTCTCTTTGCCAGTCCTCTAGGTCTTCGAATGGCTATCGGTTCTGAGGAAGACAAGAAACTCGATTTCGACTTTTTGAGCTCCGTCGAGATGGTCGTCGTCGACCAAGCTGATGCCCTTCTCATGCAAAACTGGGAACACGTCGAGTTCATTTTTGAGCATCTGAACCTTCAGCCCAAGGATGCTCACGGCTGCGACTTTAGCCGCGTGCGAAACTGGTACTTGGAGGATTGGGCAAAATACGTCAGACAAACCGTCATTCTCTCTGCTTTTAACACGCCCGAGTTATCTGAGCTACTCAGACTGCACTGCCATAACTGGGCTGGAAAGGTGCGGTTGCAACCTGAATATCCCGGTGTGCTATCGCAGCTCGGCCTAAAGGCGAAGCAAACATTTTCACGATTCCAGTCTAGCTCGGTTGACAAGGACCCTGATGCTAGATTTGAGTACTTTACATCTGCTATCGTCCCATCACTTGCTAAGCGGGCAAAGGATGCTACTGGTACCCTCATCTTCATCCCCTCCTATCTCGACTTTGTCCGTGTGCGCAATTACTTTGCGACTTCAAGCGCCGTTGAGAACGTCACCTTTGGAGCAATCTCCGAGTACGCCGATGTTCCGGAAGCATCTCGAGCACGCTCTCACTTCCTCAACGGCCGTCATCGCGTGCTGCTGTACACTGAGCGAGCTCATCACTTCCGACGCTATCAGCTCCGTGGTGTACAGAGGGTTATTTTCTACGGGTTACCTGACAACCCCATTTTCTACACCGAGATTGCTGGGGGTTACCTGAGCAAGAGTGAGCAAGATCTCAGGCTTGAGCCTGGTCAGGGTAATGTCAAGGTTGTGTTTTCAAAGTATGATGTGATGAAGCTGGAGCGAATCGTGGGCTCCAAGAGAGTTGGCAAGATGATTCAGGACCGCGGCGATACCTTTGAATTTATTTAAATGGGTGGATTTGTCAGGGAGTACATAGGAAAAGTCATAGATTCTGGACATCATATAAGGTCCAAACGTTCAAAGCCAATGGATTAAAAGCATGATAGTGTCATGATATAGTAATTGATACAGCTTTTGTACAGAGGTTCCCCTCGCTCATGATATGTGACATCTCGACTTTATTGCGAGTTCTTCTGTTGTTGCGCCGACTTCCTCACGGACTCTGGCACGATACTTGCAGCCATCTCCTTTGCTCTTTGAGCATCCTTGTCTGCCGACTCCTCAGCCTCAACCTCTGCCAAACTGCTCTCATCTCTAGCATTTCCATCTTCTGCGTTGACGTTGAGAACCATGAACCTTGACACCATCTCCTCAAAAGGCCCGTCGCCACGGAACTGAGTGACCTTCTTGATGTTGGTCTTGGTAACGGGAGTGTGATCCTTGCCGAGCATGCGGTCGCGGGCAACGGTTTTGGCTGTCATCATGAAGCGAGAGTCCTTGGGGCCGTCGACGAACTCGAGAATGGCGCTCTCGCCTTGGTCGTAGGTGTTCTTGGACTCGGTGCGGACGACGCGGGTGTAGCCGCCCTCTCGGGTTAGGTATCGTGTCCGTAGCTCTCCCAGGAGCTTAGGGAGGAGTGTGTGAGGTGTCTGTGAGAAGAATCCTATGTTAGCATGATGTGGTCCCCTAAAAACCGCCTGACGGCAACATACGTATAGGATACCCTGCGCCGATCTTCGTGCAGGCTCGTTATCTCTCTTTGCCAGCGTGATGAGCTTCTCTGCCATGCGCTGTGCTTCCTTGGCCTTGGCGTAGGTAGTGTGAATGTGTTCGTATTGGACGAGTTGAGTGACGAGACCGCGCAGCAAGGCCATACGAGCTGCTGAGTTGCGGCTCAGATGCCGGTATTTGACGGTACCACCAGCCATTGTAGCGTATTCTTAGAGGATCGAGTGTTGTGAGAGAGGGAGAGAGGTTCTCCAATGGCGATATTTGGCGTCGAAAAAGGTAATTCTGGTCGTCCTTTACGTGGCTCCCCGTCCGCAAACGTCTTTCTTTGGTGGTGCTATGCTGTGCTGTAGTTGGGCGGTTTTTGGTGGAGGGAAATTTTTGGCTGGCTTCTCGGAGCCGGCTCGTCTCGTCTGCCGAGACCGCAGAGAGAGCGTCTGCGCTACGTCAACCCACCACCAACAGAACCTTAAAGCAGCTCCCCAAAGGGAAAATTGTACGCGATACGGGGGCAATTGAGCTCGCGCACGCTATGAGACGTTCTGTCTAAGCTTCAATCGAGCCTTGTCCACAGATTGGTTGTGTTCTGATACGCCAGACACCCGCAAATTACCGCATCCCAGTCAACTGGGCACAGCTCTAGATCATGGGCTTCACCACCGGCTTTGTATGCAGTTCAGCCAGCTAAAAAAAGGGCACTTTTCTATATAAATAGTCTGCTAACTCTGTTACTAGACCGGCGGTGTCACGCTCACCCTCTCCCTCGCCTATCTCTCCGTGCTCGCCCACCAACGCACCCGCGAGCAACAAGGTCAAGCTCTTCGCGCACAAGCTCTCGCCATCCAGGGCCTCGTCGATCCTCTCCCACCACTGCCGCCGCCTACACGGTCCGAAGTAGCTGCTGCTCAACGGGCCCAGACTGTCGAAATCGCCAAGGACAGATGGAACACTGAGGTCGAGAACGCCGTGCGATGGGTGCAGCGCACCGACTGGGTTCAGGTGCGCGAGGGCCTGGAAGACACTGCATCACGGGTGTGGGCCCGGGCATTTGGTGGAAGCCCCTCAGAAGCTGTCGAGCAGGCCGGTCAGAAGGTCAAGGAGGCTGAGCAAAAGGTCAAGCCGGTCGTGAAAGAGGAGGCTGCCAAGCTGAGCAACACCGGCGGCAAGGTTGCTGCAGCGGCCAAGAGCGCCTACCAAAAGGCCAAGGCTGAAGGAAAGGAGTTTGCCCACGTTGCTCTGGATCACAGCAAGGATAAGGAGAATGTCGACATTGCTCAAGAAGACGGCACTCTTTCCGTCCTGACCCCCGTGGAGCTGGCGCTCAAGCAGCGATACGAGAAGCCCGAGGAGAAAGTGAACAAGACAGTGGAGGAGGCGCTGAAGGAGAGATACATGCCGATGGATGCGAGGGACAACACACAACTGAGGGGAGTCTAGGGGCGTTGAATGAGCGGATTGCTGGACCGGATGATGAGTGGGTGGACGTGAGTTGGTCGTTGTACATTGCCTGTGTACTACTATTTCCTAGAGTCACTCAAAAAGAAATCAAGCATGATGGATGCTTGGTATGATCAACTGAGCTGTTGTGTCCAAGTGAGTGCGCGTGATGAGAGCGATATGCTACTAATCGCCTTTCGACACGGCTATATATACCTAGGTCTTCTTGCGCTTTAAGGGCATCTTTTCTACAACAGCAACCGCATCTTACAGTTCACTATACAACTATATACACGCCGAATCATCAGACTTACACGACCGCGAACATCATGAGTGGCACACACAAAAAGTCATCAAAGAGCAGCGAGCACCACAAGAAAAGCGAACACAGCAGACATAGCAGGGCTTCCAGAGAACCAGAAGATCACACAACCGACCATGGTGAGAGGAAGAAAAAGAAGAAGAGCAAGCCCAGAGGTAAGCTAGAACAGTCGTTGTGTCTGCTTTTCTGGTATCCAGAGTTCTACGATCCCCCGCCCCATGACAGCTTCAAGAGAAAGAAGTGGTCTAGCAAGTCCCATCATGGACACAGCAGCTCTGGACACAAGCATAAGCATTCAAAGAAGGGGTCTAAGGCTACGTCTGAGCCTCGAGTGTCGGGTTGGGTTCAAGATGTTCCCGAGCCAGAACCGCCAGCTCCAGAGCCTCCTGCGGCACCTCCAGCTGAAAAGCCGGCAAAGGAACCGCCGGCGAAGCCTCCGAGTGAGGCTGTGAACAACGGTAAGAATGCAACTAATAAAAGTCATTCAGGGGAAACTAAAACCAGGGAAAAGAGCCAGCCAAAGACTGAGCCACGGCCCCAGTCACAGCCCCAATCAGCATACCAACCAAAAACAGCCCGTAACAGTGTTCATAACCCCACGCATAACGAGGCTAATGACAGGAGAAAGAGCCTCCATATGACAGACAGGATCATTCAGGACCAGTATAGGCAGCTGGGAGACCAGATAAATAGAGACGGGAGTAGGCGGAGCTGGGCTCCACTCTCGCCAGCAGGATTGCAAAGGATAACCAATTGGGTATTGCATGATGATGAGCACGGAAGAGCAAATCCTTCGATTCAACCAAGCGCAGATCGGACAGTTTGGAGCCGAGGAGACACAAGTGTTTCGAGGTCGGTAAGCGATGGTCAAACAGTTCCCTACATCACAGGCCACGGAAGAAGCATGGGCCGAACAATCAATGATGGTCCAGCTCCCAACTCCCAAAGGACGGCAAATCATAGAGTTCCGGGAAGTGCAAGAAGATCAAACCCTACGCATCGAAGAAGCATGGATGGACCAGTTCAAGGCTCTAGTCGAACTATCTACGATGGCCCTAGTCATCGACCCGGCGCAACAAACCACACAAGTCGAAGAAGCATGGATCGGTCAGCTCAATCGAGTCGAACTATCCCTGACGGTCCAAGTCGCCGACCTAGTGGGACAAATCATACAGGACGAAGGAGCATTGATCGACCAGTCCATGGCTCGAGTCGAACTATATGCGACGGTCCAGGCTCACGACACCAAGGTACAGCACATACAGCTCGAAGAAGTATAGATAGAACGGCTCAAAAATCAAGCCGCACAATCCCCGATGGCGCAACTCTTGCAAGCCAAGGAACAGCAAATCATGGAACTCAACGAAGTGCAGGTCGAACCGCTCAAGGAAATCCAAGCCGACGACCCTCGGACGGCTCAGGCCGAACAATCGACTGTTGAGGGCGTTACGTCAATCTTCATGTGAGCAAATCAGGGGGGCAATGGAATAGGAAACGGGTAGCTGGAGATCATTGAAATAGGGACACATGGTATCGCTGCAGAAGCAAAATAGGGGTTTAATGAAAAAGGACAGTATTTGGAATTAGCATACAACAATAGTATTGATTTTTTTTTTTCATGATTATTGTTCCAGAAATGTGAAATTTCCTAGGAGAAATGTGGCGACAACTCCGTCTGTCGACCTTGCAGAGACTTTTCCTATGCATGAGACCTTCAGTCACAATTAAGCATATTTAAAATGTGCCTGGAGTAAACTGGTAGGTACTTCTATGCAGAGAATCTAGTGACATGAGTTAAAGATCGCGGCTCAGAAGCTCCAGCTGCTGCCTTGCTTGATCTGTATGCCTAAATACCGAGTAAGCACTCGCACTCCTCCTTTAACCAGCATCCATTCAAACTTACACTCCTCAACACCATGTTTTTCGGCAAACAACAAACGAGCTTCGAATCTCTAATAGATCGTCGGCGTCCTTCTAAATGGCAAAGATTTTGGTCTAGTCCATACATATTCCTTGCACACTATATCTACACCCTTCGTCGCTTTGTCCGCAAACCTCCAACAAACGCTGTGTCTATAGTTTGCATCTCGGACACACATAATTCCCAACCAGAACTACCTCCCGGAGATGTACTCATTCATGCCGGAGACCTCACGCAGTCGGGCACGCTGAAAGAACTCCAAGCAACAGTCTCTTGGCTCTCGTCCCAACCGCATTCTCACAAGATTGTTGTTGCGGGAAATCACGATATACTGCTCGACCCAAGCTGCGACCGCTCTGGCGACGCTACATTTGAAAGGGCAAAGATTGATTGGGGAGGATGCATCTATCTCGAGAATGAAGCCACAACTGTTACTTGTAGAAATGGGCGACGCTTAAAGATATATGGAAGTCCTCTGTCGCCCCGTCATGGAAACTGGGCTTTTCAGTACCCTCGAAGACAAGATGTCTGGCTAGACACTGTCCCAGACGACACCGATATCATGATCAGTCACGGCCCGCCTTTTGGTCATCTTGATCTAAGACTTGGATGTCAGCATCTCCTCCAGGAAGTCTGGCGTATTCGACCATCACTCCATGTTTTCGGGCATGTACATGAAGGCTACAAGCATGAATTGGCAGTCTTTGATAAACTACAGGAGGCATATGAGCGAGCATTATCTGCAGGCGGTGGGGCATTGAACGTGGTGATGGTTCTGTTCTGAAAGAGCTGCTAGTCTCATTCTGTAGGGCTGAAGAGGTGGCAAGTTGTCAGCTTGTCAACCCCTCGATGGTAGGAGGACTGCGGGACGATGAGAGAAGACGGCCGATGACCGTTATTATCTAAGTGCCTTTGGAATTATTATAACTATGAGTTCTAAAAGATTCCAGTCGTGGCTTTGCCTTAGTCTACTAGTACAAAGCTCAACGCTGTTTTGTCAAGGAGTGGACTTACCGAATACGACGGAAACGGAAATTTCAGCCCTATTTCCGAATCTGATTACAGACAACTTGGCAGGGGGGGAAATGCTTTTTCTGACCCGAGGAAATGCAAACTAAAGAATCACGCGATAAGAAATTTCCTCGGTAACTAATATCTTTACCATTGCTTCTTCGGAGCTTCTCCCCCCACATGTTCCGGCCGGAAAGCAGCGAAAGGCGGGGCACACGGGACCAAAGAATTAGAAAGCCGGGGCCGTTATTGGCTTGCGGGGGTGGCAGTTTTCCTCGGCTTCTAGACGAGAGTTAGAAGAGGCCCGACATAAATTTAGAGCAGTTTTAAGCAATTTCACCTAAAATTAAGCAGATTTTACTAAAAAGTGCCGAAATATTATGGCAACCTTTTTAAGGGTCTGGTTCGATGTGACGCCGGTAGTCACCGGTGCAAATCAGCTAAGACTGTTGGGGAGAATTTCCAGTGGCAAGGAACAATGATTGGTAAATTAAGTGGGATTGGTGGGCGACTGAGCCTTCTGATTGGTCTTTCACGGAGTTTCCGAACCTGACCGATAATGCCGTGTGCACCTGCGCGAAAAGGAAATCGCTGACGGCTCAGTTATAGCGAAACTCTCATTGGTAACCCGTCTCTGAACCTTTTATCATCTTTTGCCTTCCCCTTCTTTTTTATCTTCAGCTTTCTTCCTCCTCTCATCTCATTCCATTTTCTCCTCCAACTCATCCGATACCCGTTGTGTTATTTGTGGTTTCTGCGGTTTCTCCTCGGCGTCTCAATTCATTCAGTCATCGTCATTGTTCCGGACTGTCCCGCTATCACTGACTCTGAAACCCGCTCGAATTTTGGCCACTCTGCCCGCTATCTGTCATCTCCCTCGCGCCGAAACCTTCGCTTTTCCACACTCAAACAATCATCTTCATTCGCGAAACATCCTCAATCGCATCCGTCATCATGTCCTTCTCCAGCCTCGTTCAAGATCTGAGCCTCCGCGACTCCAATGGCGCTCGCCGCCCTCAAATTCCCGGCCCGCGCTCATCTGTCTCTACCCTCGACGATAGAGCCTCGCATGTCTCACGTGCCATGTCATACGCCAGCACCGCTGCCACCAGCGTGAGCATCTCTGGCGACATCTCAAGCCAGCTTCATGGCGGATACTTTCACCCTCTGGCCCGCTCATGGCAGGCTGAGCGTCAGCTCACCAAGGTATGTGATTCAATTGAGTCCAGCCGTCAGCAAGGGCAAATTCTCTAACCTTGGTGCGTCTAGTCTATGCTTATTTACCCCATCTTCGTTACCGATGGCGAAAACGATATGAACCTCGTTCCCTCTCTTCCCGGCCAGTACCAGCTCAGCTGCGACAAGCTGATCTCGTTTCTTGAGCCTCTTGTTCACAAGGGCCTGCGCTCCGTCATGCTCTTTGGTGTTCCTTTGCAAAGTGGTACCAAGGACGCTCTTGGCACCGCCGCCGACGACCCCGAAGGTCCCGTTATCAAGGCCATTCAGATTATTCGTCGCCGCTTCCCTCAGCTTTTCATCTGCTGCGATGTTTGCCTGTGCGAGTACACTTCTCACGGCCACTGTGGTATTCTACGTGACGATGGCAGTCTCAACAACCAGCTTTCCGTTGACCGCATTTCTGACGTTGCTATTGCATACGCCAAGGCTGGTGCTCACTGCGTTGCCCCCTCAGACATGAACGATGGGCGTATTCGCGCCATCAAGCTCAAGCTGATCGAGGAGGGAATTGCTCACAAGACTGTGCTTATGTCTTACTCAGCCAAGTTCTCCGGCTGCTTGTATGGTCCCTTCCGAGACGCTGCTGGCTCAGCGCCTTCGTTCGGCGACCGCAAGTGCTACCAGCTTCCTCCCGGTGGCCGTGGCCTCGCACGCCGAGCTCTTGTTCGAGATATCAATGAGGGTGCCGACATTATCATGGTGAAGCCTGCCAGCCAGTACCTCGACATTATCAGTGACGCAAAGGAGCTGGGCAAGGATCTTCCTGTGGCCGCCTACCAGGTCAGCGGCGAGTATGCAATGATCCATGCTGGAGCCAAGGCTGGTGTCTTTGACCTCAAGACCATGGCCTTTGAGTCAACCGAGGGTATCCTCCGAGCTGGCGCCACTATCGTGGTCAGCTACTTCACACCCGACTTCCTTGACTGGCTCGAGAACTAGAGATGATACCATATACGATACGATGCGTTGATAGTTAGGGCGTTGGAGGTGTTTTTGGTCGAAAAATCTGGGTGGTTCTATAAAGCAGGGCAGCAAGGGATTGATTATGTTTACGCGTCTACGGGAAAAGGCATTGCACGAATGGGTCATAAGTTCGCTCGCTGAAGGTGATATTTTGTAAAGATACAAACCACACGGTCGAGTCTCGATGGCTGAATACCACGACCATGCACAACCAAGGCATAGACCAACGGTTGAATAAGAATTTCAGCTCAAAAGAATCATGACAAGTGCAAAACCCTAGTGTGATTTAAGTTGGAGACATAAATATTGACATCGATACAGCGTGGTTTGATGGAGAATAATCGTCATCGTTATGGTGGCAGAAAGATATCAGAACAATGGCACCAGAATGACGTTTGGCCAAAGAGAAGTAGAAGATTTCAAAAGAGCGGGAAAAGTGATTATGATATTCATGTAGATCGCATTTTATAAATTGAGAGCTGCAAAGAGACATAGAAGCATGAAGTCACGAGGTTGGGCCAGGATAGATTTATTTATATGAAAGAATCCCGCCAAGTACTTTTATTCATTTAATACATAACTCCAAGCCTCAAAGAATGCGTACCTGTGGCACTGTATTGCAACCCAAGTGACGATACTGTACTGTAGCCCCCTACCTAGGTAGGAAACTGGGTCTAGGTTGTTTGTGTTGTTGTTGTCATCGTCGTCAGCTTGCACTCATGGACTCTCCACATAATGTTGGGGACAAACCGACAAAGAGTGGCTGGTGGGAGATAAGCTTTCTTGGGCGTTTCGTGTTGACGGATAATCATGGGCAAGGGAGTCGGGAGCGTTAAGATCGGAGTCGAGACGAACCAACAGCCAGATCTGCCAAGTGAACCAACAGACAAATCTTGCCGCGTCTTTGTTGACTACCTACATATGGAGATATACCAGATCCTCTTGTAAGGATATCTGTGTGGTGTTCAAATTTGGCTACTGCAAAGTGATGGAGTATCAAGTAAATATTTTCAAGTGCTTGGGCAAGCTTTATCCTCAAACCTCCGCCTACACATTCAATGGGCGGCAGTTTGGCTCCGAAGGACGCCGTGCCGTGGCTGGTCGTCGGGAATTTAGTCGAGCTGTAACGCCGGGAATACTACCTAAAGTTGACCCGACCGTGTCGTACGCACACTGACAGCCGAGGTGATACAGATGAGGATAGACGCTGCGATCATCAGGACAGATTGCCTGTCCTGCGCACACATGAATATCCTGATGATAGATGTCGTGCAACTTGAGCCGCTTAACCGATTAAACCCCTTGTACAAACACAAAGCTTGGCTGTGTGTTTGAGGCTATTGTTTGGTAATGTGCCGAATATCCAAGGTACCGTACAGTAGAGAGATTCTACAGTATACTTAAAGCGCTGTACGCGCGTTGTCAAGGTGTCGTCCCAGTATCAAGTCTAAAGTTGGAACCCTCCTTGTTGGAAATAACTGGGCCTGGTGGGATTGATATGAAGCATCTTTGCGGTGCAGTGGAGACTCGACGTCAGGGCAAAACAATGCATAGAGAGGCTGAAAGGACGGGAAAAGTAGGGGTTAGGTGCAGTGCCTTTGTTGGGAATTTGGCCTTTTATGCCGCTTACAAAGGCTTTTGAGAATCGAAGTCAATATATGATTGCACAAGCTTCTTTTAAGAATAAAGAAGGTTGATGAGGCGAGGTGTGTGAATATGGACAGGGGCCAAACCTTAGCTTTTCTTGGCCAATGCTTGTCTTGCAAGTCCTGGTTCCTGAGACCCCAGTTTTAAGAACGTCTCGACTAAAGAGTGCTGTAAGTTGCCGTCTTTATATACACTTGGTGTCTATGAATATATCACCTCACCTCCTATCACAGAATCTATCCATTGAACAATCAACATGCTTTGCAAAGTGTTCCAAAACATAACAAGATGAAACGTTTTTCCTTCTCAAAGACGGTTATCGGCATTGTCAAGGCGGTCGTCACTCCATCTCTGGCCAAAACTCCACAGAGATGATGCAGATCGCCATGCTTCTGCGGCAGTCAACCCGTCTTAAGTACAGGACAGTATAGCCCCCCTGATGCTGAGTATCTGGGCACTGGATAGACTCAGACTGCCGGCGGTAGTGCTAAACACCTAGATCGGGTAAGTCGGTGGACATGTGGATAGATATTCGTATTCCCTGACGACATCAAACCAAGGCATGGATCCGTTCGAGGACAGCGTTTAGGAACGAATCGAGACATCCACTGTCTCCAGTGATATTCGTTTAGGTTCAGGGCGGCGTCAACTGCAAACCTTGGGGACGGAATAGCTATGTCTATTCATGCCCGTTAATTCGTTCATTGGTGGTCAACTCTCAACGTGAACGTGAACCTGGCTGTCACTCGCATGACAGTGACACTGTGAAATACTGTATGACCCTTCCAACCTCATGTATACTGGGATGTCCTCCCTTTGTTATTATGTCTCCTCTATTGTGTGCCTTTTCCTTTGTACGTTGCATCAGACAATCCCAGAGCCGTGCTCTTCGATATCAAAAACCTGCCAAGAGCCCCCTGGCGGTCATCTCTTGGCATCTCTTCTCCTCTATCCTCCTCCACATCAACAACGGCCTCTATCAACATTGGGTCCAGATTTTCTATAGCCCTTTGACTGGCTTGCGCTTTTGTTTGTTACTTCCTTTCTCGTGAAAGTGCCAGATATTGTCAATTGTGGCCTTCCTTCCGTTTTGTTTCTCTTGGTTCTTTCCTTCTGTCTAACCACTGCTACCTATCCTCTTTCCTATCTCGCGTACTCAATCACCTCCTTCCAATTTTTCTTTTCCGACACTCCCGGGCTGCTCATTCCGTAACAGCATCTTCTCCAACAAATTCCTCTGAAAAATGAGCCGCCATTCTCCTACAATACACTCACTATCAGACGAAGAGAAGATGGGCCTGCTGGATAACAGGTCCGTCTCCGACGTTGACAGTGACAGCGGTCGAGATGATCAGGATCAACGACCTCGCTTCGAAAAATGGACCAGCCCAATTCTCGCGCCTGTCGATTACGTTCGCTCAACACCATGGAGGGTCTATCTCGTTCGCTTCGCCTGGTTTTTCGTCCCTAGCTATCTTCAGGGACGTCATGTCCGGGAACAGATTCGACCAGCTAAGCTCGCTCCGACTGCCTACCTTGATGGTATGCGAGGTGTTGCCGCACTCGTCGTCTTGTTCTGTCACTTCTTCTACCAGGCTTTCGTTATTGCCAAGAGTTGGGGCTGCGATGGTGCGCACTACAACATCTTGAAGCTACCATTGCTCCGTTTGTGGTATCAAGGTCCACCAGCTGTCTGTCTTTTCTTCGTCATCTCGGGCTACGCTCTCTCCTATCGACCTCTTAAGTTCATCCGGAACCGAAACGCTCAGGATTTTTCTACCACAATGAGTTCTCTAGTGTTTCGGCGAGGCATCCGTCTCTTCCTACCTCCAGCTATTTCCACCCTAATGATTGTCTGTCTAATCCGCTTGGGCGTGTATGAATGGACTCGAGAGTTTGCGTCGGATCGCACCTATATGAGGAACGTCAGAGAGCCTCACCCCCCAATGCTCGCAACAAACTATGCCCAGCTAGCGGACTGGGTAAAAGACATGTTCAAGTTTGTTCATGTCTTTGGCTGGAAGACCCACGGTGGAAGTACCAGTAAGTAGAATGCTTGAAATAGCTGGACCTTGACTAACCTTTTGCCAAAGATTATGACCAACATCTTTGGACCATCCCTGTTGAGTTCCGATGCTCCCTTTATCTGTTTCTCACCCTCATGGCTACTGCTCGACTTCGGACTCAGTATCGATTCATCACCATTTTCGGCATCATGTTATTCACCTACCGAAACTCTCGTTGGGAATTCCTCATGTTCCTTTGCGGCATGGTCCTTGCAGAAATCGATCTCATTCGGGGTGCTCATGTGTCATCACCTCCCCTCCCTATTGAAGAGAAAACGCAGACGGCTCACCCCCGATGGTATCAGAGAGTCTTCTGGGCTATTTTCAGCATCGTGGCTCTTTACTTCATGAGTCAGCCTGATGAGGGAGGAGAAAGAACACCCGGATGGATCTACCTCACGTCGTTGATTCCTAAGTGGTGGGAGGCCGAAAAGTACCGATACTGGCAGTGTACGGGTGCTGTCATGTTTGTTCTGGCCGTGAGCCGCTCGGCTAATTGGCAGCGCGTCTTCAACTCAGCATTCGTACAGTACTTGGGCAAGATTTCCTTTGCTCTCTATCTCATGCATGGACCCGCTATTCATGCGGTTGGATACCAATTCGAGAGATGGGCTTACAGTGTGACGGGTACAGAGGGACATCAGTTTACTGCCGGGTTCATCTTGAGCTCATTCTTTGTGATCCCAACTGTCTTTTGGTGGGCAGACATCTTCTGGCGCGCCATCGATATCCCCACAGTCAAATTCGCCAAGTGGTGGGAGAACAAACTCATGGTCAAGGTGGAATAGAATCCATCAGGCCGAAAGATAACCAGTTTATGATGATTTTTGTTTGCGGTTTAGCGTTTCACAAAGGTCGGGACATACATAAGATGGGCTTCACATACAGAAGGCCGCGTGCATGGCGTTCAGGTGGTTTATTTCGACGACGAAGAAACAATGCAGTAGACAAAGAGCTGCTTCTATCTTTTTCCTGGGAAATGGCTATATGGATTGAGATTTCGATGGTCCTTTGGCCTCATGATCACTAGGTAGACAGTCAGATCTTAAGAAGCATTGTTAGTTAAACTTCGAAGGGTTCTGTGCGAATATGGCTGGGTGTTATTGTTGTCTTGAAACTGATAACATGTTTTGCGGTCTAGAAACGCAAACAAGTGTCCAGTTCGAAACATTACGTTGAGATATAAATTAGATACCTTTTCTTATCTATGCCCACTATGTTTGTCTACTCAACTCCTTGCTATTTAGATTTGACGTTATCTAAGAATACTCAGTCGTCCTTGGGTCGCGCATACACCCTCTTGCCTGCGACCCAGGTTTCTCTCACTCTGAGAGACCGTAGGTCTTCAATATCAAGCGACTCTATGGGGCTATCCAGCACAACCCAGTCGGCCAAGGCACCCTCGCGAATGACACCAGCACGACCATCAAGAAAGGCACCATAAGCAGGGGCACCCGTAAACCCCCACATGGCCTCGTCCAGGCTCAATGCCTCTTCAGTGTGCCAACCTTCAGGGCTATCGTCAGTACCACGGCCGGTGTGCGGGCTGCGACGAGCCATGGCGGCGTAGATGCCCTGGAAAGGATTTGGGGGCTCAACGGGAAAATCACTGCCAAGAATAGGTCGAGCGGGAAGAATAGAGCGCATGCGGTATGCGGAGGATGCGAGACGGTCTGGGCCAAGACGAGACAGGGCGTACTTCATGTCGGATGTTGCGTGGGTGGGTTGGATCGAAGGGATGATGCCTAGGGAGAGTATGCGACGCTGATCGTCTGGATGGATAATCTGAGCGTGCTCAATGCGGAAGCGGTGAAAAGATTGGCAGTCAGCACGAGCTTGAGTCTGATCTTGAGACTCGTGCGTCGCTTGGTCTGCTGTTGAGGTTGAGA
This sequence comes from Fusarium sublunatum, assembly GCA_013623665.1. Taxonomy (NCBI): domain Eukaryota; kingdom Fungi; phylum Ascomycota; class Sordariomycetes; order Hypocreales; family Nectriaceae; genus Fusarium; species Fusarium sublunatum. The sequence continues at coordinate 2,060 of JABFFF010000227.1, read as the reverse complement.
TGCCCTGAGCAGTGGCCTCGTTGAGGCACTGTTGGACGAGGGCTGCCTCAAGAGCGTCGATGGCATTGCGATTGGCGAGGTCGCCAATAGCATGGATGTTTACTTGGTATCCATCTGCGGCCCAACGCTTGGTCACGTCGGTGAGGGCAGATGCGTTGATAAGGAGTGAGCCCGATGTCCAGGGGTGATCGGAATAAGGATCTAGCATGGCGCTTCCCCAGCTCCCAAGAGCACCGTCTATCTTGTAATCAGCTTGGGTTCCAAGCGTCATGGCTGAGAAAATACTCACCGGCAAAGAGCTTGACGCTTTGAACTGCGAAGCGGTCGTCGTCACGGGCAAACTTGACAGCCTCTTCCGGGCAGTATGAGTTACGCTGAGGACATTCCAACATGGCATAGACACGAAGGGTCCAGTCTTCTTCTGACGAAAGCTCGTTGTAAAGCTTCAGAGTATCTGGAGTTGCCCCAGCATCGTGCATCCCCACGAGACCAACCTCATTAAGGCGCTTCATGGCAGTCTTTACAGTACGGACCTTGAAGTCCCGGCCCGGCTGCGGCCAAATAGAAGTGACCAAGTCCATGGCATTGTCACAGAAAACGCCCATTCCAGGCTCTCGAATAATTTCACCACCTGGGACTACCTCAGGGAGTTCTGAGGCGAGGAGATTGAGTACAGGCTGTGAGACCCAAGTGCAGTGGACGTCGATGCGGTCGAGCATGACATAGACATTGCTGAGCTCTGGGTCCTCAGCTATATCGGCCTGAAGGAAGTGATCAGTATGAAAATGACGAGTCTCCAGAGACAAGGGCTCTTACAGCTGTTGGCATACGGCCAAAAAAGGTCTGGTCCCAACCAACACCACGAACCCAGTTCTCCTTTGATCCCGCTCCAGGATTCGCAGCGATATAGTCCTTGATGCGAGACCGCACTTTCTCCAGAGTCTGAGCACCAAACAAATCCACAGAGTGAAGAAACTCTCCGTACTGCAGCAAGTGACCATGTCCATCCCAAAGCCCTGGGATCACATAGCCATCTATCGTCGTCTGCTCGGTATCTCTCGAGCCGACAGCGGTAAAGGCCCCGTCGACAACAGAGAAGCATTGAGCTTCCGGCTGCTGTGAATCATGGGTTCTTACCGATTTATAGCAGTAAGTAGCTGAATTATCCGTGTTTGAGCCAGTGAGTGGCTGTTGAAGGCGGTATGCGACTGCAAAGGCGACGACTATGAGGGGCAGGATGAGACCCCATCTGATAAAGGGGCCTGCAAGACCCATTGTCAGGGATTGGGCGTGCCAGGTGAAAGTATAATTGATTGATCGTGATTGAGGAGTATGCGAGGCTCTTATTAGGATATTGGATATTCTATGTGAGTATAAGACAAGGAGAAAAAGACGTGTGAGTGACGATTGATAACTGCAGCTGTTATCGATAAGAATTGGCTTTTTGTGGGGGATTGACTCAGTCGACTACCTGCAGATACCAAAGTATGAATCAAATATACAATATTTATATAGGTAGCTATTTTGTTCATGTACATTCACTTACTCATATCCGAATGTTTCTCATACAAAGTAATTGTTTGTTGTTCTCAGTCAAACTATCTCTGTTGGTTCCTCTTGGTCCAGCTTACCCGGGAGCCAACCATGCTTCAGCAAAGCCCTCCTCTTGCAGAGCCTTATTGGAAGCATGTGGTGACTAACAAACAAGTATACAAGTTTAAACTACGTTGAGCGTTGAATATTTGATGTTTTCAGAGATTTGGACAAACAGAATAGTGATTGACTTATAGAGACCGAGTGTTATTGAATCTTTCGTTCAGTTGCTTAACAATGGTAGCCCATAAGCCGTTTGTTGACAGTAGCAAGCAAGCCAAACACCCTACTGAGTTGTGTTTACGCATTGTAGTCTTCCATAGGATGATGCGTCAACTATCTGTTATACATCACGAGAGCGGGCTATATAAAGAATCCATCTCTGCCTGGCAGTGCCGGCTCAGTCTTTATACCACCAACAACAACAATCTTATCTTCAACTATAACAACTACAACTACAACTACAA